>CAMZMU010000037.1:51188344-51330331 GCA_947311845.1 Poa pratensis | reverse complement strand
TAAAACAGCAATGCTTTATTCAAGGATGAATGTATTGTTTACATTACGCACATTACTTAATGCAATTGTCTGTTGCTTGCAACTTAATACTGGAAGGGGTACGGATGTTAACCGGAAAGTGGACTATTTAGGCATAGATGCAGGCTGGATAGCGGTCTATGTACTTTGTCGTAATGCCCAAATGAATCTCATAGTAGACACCACAGCTCACATATGCATGTTATAGCACTTATCAATTGTCAATTGCCCAGCTGTAATTTGTTTACCAGCATGTTAGTTATCTTATTGGAGAGACACCACTAGTGAACTGTGGACCCCGGTCCATTCTTTTACATCTGAAATACAATCTACTGCAATCATTGTTTTCTACTGTTTTATGCAAACAAACACTCATCTTCCATTCGATACGTTTAACCCTTTGTTTTCAGCAAGCCGGTGAGATTGACAACCTCACTGTTAAGTTGGGGCAAAGTAATTTGATTGTGTTGTGCAGGTTCCACGTTGGCACCGAATCCCTGGTGTTGCGCCGCACTACACTCCTTCACCAACACCTTCGGAGCAACCTCGTTTTCCTACTGGTTCGATTAAACCTTGGTTTCATACTGAGGGAAAACTTGCCGCTGCACTCATCATACCTTCCTCTTGGGGTTCCCAACTGACGTGTGACGTACAAGCAGAGTTTCTGGTGCTGTTGCCGGGGAGATATTCCCTCGTCAACTTAGCGCTAGCAATAATGAACTTCCGCTTCATGCACAACCAAGGAGGAAGGTTATAGATACATAGAGTCACATGCCATGTGCTATGACTGGAGCTCTGCTCCCCGAAAGGATTAAAGCCATCTGTACTTAGACCAAATCTTAAGTTCCTTGCGTCATCTGAAAATGTTGGGAATTCTCTGTTGATTTTTCTCCACTGCGACCCATCAGCGGGGTGTCTCAGCATCACGTCTTTCTTACGGTGTTCTTTATGTCATCGCAACAACTTGGCATGCTCTTTGTTTTGGAACAAACGTTTCAACCGTGGTATTATAGGAGCATACCACATCACCTTGGCAGGAACCCTCTTCCTGGGGCGCGGCTCGTCCTCAACATCACCAGGGTCATCTCGCCTGATCTTATACCGCAATGCACCGCATACCGGCATGCATTCAAATTCTCGTTCTCCTCACCGCGGTAGAGGATGCAGTCACTGATACATGCATGTATCTTCTGCACCTCTAATCCTAGAGGGCAGACAATCTTCTTTGCTTCGTACGTACTGTGGGCAATACGTTATCTCTTGGAAGCATCTTCTTTAATATTTTCAGCAAGTTTTCAAATCCCTTGTCAGATAGACCATTCTCTGCCTTCCATTGCAGCAATTCCAGTGTGGTACCCAGCTTTTTCTGCCCATCTTCGCAATTTGGGTACAACAATTTTCTGTGATCCTCTAACATGCGCTCCAACTTCAACCTCTCATTTTCACTTTCGCAGTTTATCTGTGCATCATGAATGGCCCGACGAAGATCATCATCGGGCTCATCAACAATGGGCTCTTCTTCAGCTTCGTCTTCCCCCATTGTAGTACCACCGTGTTCAGGAAACGTAGGATAGTTGTCATGATCCTCTTCTTCTTCATTGTCTTTCATTATAACCCTCTTTCTTCGTGCTTCGTCCAACAATTGTAGCCGAACATGAAACCGAACTGAATCAGGTGGATGTGAAGGGTTCTTGAGGAAGAGTAATCCTTCTCATTCCGACAGTTACGTCATGGACAACACATAAAACCATTCCGCGTGTTTGCCTCAGCCACATCGATAAAAGAACGCACGCCTTGAATGTACTCGTTAGAGCGTCAGTCAGCGTACATCCATGAATGGCTCATCTGCATTATATAAGTATATCAAACGCAATCACCGCTAAAACCCATTACGGTAAACGAACATAATCGACCAATTACACACTACATCATGAATAGAATAGAGAACTGACCAAATTCATTAATACAAGTTCACCACATTAAAACCAAAGTATAGTATTGACCAAATGTAATACATAGTTCTCATAAAACATACATTAATTGAAACTAACATACAACTATAAAAAGAATTTAAATCCAACAACAAATGCGATAAAAACGCAACTAAGTTAATTATTGAACCAACAGCATAATGATACCAAGCCTCTTGATTAATGGCATATTTTCTAATCTTTTTAAGCTTCAAGCGTATTGCATCCATCTTGATCTCGTGATCACCGACGAGGTCGGCAAGCTTCAACTCCAATTTCATCTTCTCTTCTAAGCATTGCAGACGAAGATCTTCACTTATTTTCAATTTTGCTTTCAAATCATTGTTTTCTTTTTCAAAAAACTCGACAATAGGGTCGGTTGGAATTTCTGGTTCAACTACCTCCTAGATAAAAATATATCTATGTCAAGTTGGTCGGCATAATTGTCATAAACACGAAATGAAACAAATATATAGTTATAACAAACAATCATACCACATCCGAATAATAGAGCGGACGAGAGCCGGTGTGGACAGATGTCAAAACCATGGTACTATATAAACAAACAATTATACAACTAAGAAAATTATACAAGTAATAATAATGCATCTAAATCCTACAACTAAGATTTTTTAAAATAAAAGATAAAAATAAGAGGCTCACCGAGGTGGTGCCGGTGACGGGACGGCGCGGGCGATCGACGGCGGTGAGGACGGGGACGGAACGACACTAAAACCCACAAATCATAATTTAGTTTGAGCTCAAATTGCACATAAAACAAATGAAATCTCCTACTTAGTCATTTCATCAAACACCTAGCTAGCACTAGAAAAATGAAATGAGCTAAACTAGCAATGAAATGAGCTAAATTAGCAACGCTGGAAGAAAGGATGATGTTGCTAACCTTGGATATATGGGTGCCGCCAATATTGATAAATAGTGGAGAAAAATGGGGATCAAATTGAGCTTTGGAGAGTGAAAAAATGGAGATGTGGGTCGAGCTAAAAAATGGAGAGCTGGGTCGGGTGGAAGAGATGATATACAGGGGAACCTTTAGTCCCGCTCGTTATACGAGCCGGCACTAGAAGTCTATCACTAGTCCCGGTTCGTGATACGAGCCGGGACTAGAGGTCTCGCGCGGGCCCCCCTCCGCGGTTGCCCTGCCACGGACCTTTAGTCCCGGTTCGTATAGCGAACCGGGACTAGAGGTTCCCTACGACCATCATTTTAATTTAATATGGATAAATTCATATCTTTAAATCCGTAAATCGAAATTCGACAAATAATATATATAAATCGATCAGAAAAATGATAGGAATCTAAATATTGTGTCCATATCATCTTTTGCATAAATATTAATGATTAAGTAATAATAATTGTTAACTAATAACAAAAAAATGAATTTTACATTATTATTGCCATTTTCAATTTAATATGTATAAATTCATATCTTTAAATCCATAAAGCGAAATTCGACAAATAATATGTATAAATCGAACAGAAAAATGATAAGAATCCAAATATTTTGGTGATTAGTTTTTAGGTAACCGAATGGACCGAATTGACCGAAATTTACATGAGAACACACAACGGGAGCACACACATCACTATATAGCTAGTCTACTCATCAACGACATTAAGACGATCGTCATTGGTATTATAGCCACGTAGACTATCCCACTTCCGTGCAATTTCGAAGCCGAGGCGAGCGTCCAGAGCGGCATACAAGACTTGCTCGTAGCTCAATGGAACGTTGCCCCAACCAAAAATTCGGAGGTCTTCTAAGTCGTCGTCGTCCTTGCCCTTCTTCTTGTCCTTCTTGTTGTTGTTCTTCTTCTCAAGTTTTGTCCCAATGATAGCATTGGAGAGAGCATAGAGACTCGGAGTAGGATTGTCGGTTGGGTTCCGTCGATCCCTCTGGAGGTCGACCGCGGACGGAATAACAATTCCGTAGTAGCGCAGCATCCGCACGTCATTGTGGATAGCCACGCCGTAGAAGTTGATGGTCTCGTCACCTAAGAAATCCACGAGGAGGAAGACAAGAGTCTCGGACGCCACCGAGAGTTGAAGGACGGCGGCGCGCTGCCTTTTCTCGGGTGGAAGATCCCTCTGTCGACCCGGGAGAGGGTCAGTGAACTCACAGTCGATCCAACGCACTTGATCGGTGCGGCGTCGAGGAAGAACTTCTTCACGTCGCGGATCCACCTCTCCAAGCGTGATGCACGGAGGGTGACCCATACCTTGAAGTGCATATCTTCTTTGATGAAGTAGTACAACCGAGACGGAGGTACGCGCGCGAGTGGCTCCATTGGAATAGAAGGAGAGGGATCGAGAAAGAGAGTTTTTGCAAGGATTAGAGAGATAATTAGGTGTGCTTAAGGCCATGGATTAGTGTAACTTTTATAGGGCGGAGAGGGAGGCCGGCGGGCGGCGCAGTGATTAAATTCCCGTAGTAATCAACGCCGGGCTGATCATCTTCCAAAGCACAATCAAAACGCCGGGCTGATCAACTTCCAAAGCGCAACCGTCAGCGGGAGATTTACAGGTTTAAAGAGAGACCTCTAGTACCGGTTCGTAATACGGACCGGTACTAGAGGGGTCTCGAACGTGTCCTGCCGGGCTAGACTCCTCTAGTCCCGGTTCTTATTACGAGCCAGGACTAGAGGTCCCTTACGAACCGGGACGAGTTCGTTGCGGCCTCGTAACCTTCGAACCGGGACTAGTCCCCCCCTCTAGTCCGGGTTCGTGTCTAACCCGGTACTAGAGCTCAATTCGGCTCTGGACCAAAGGTCTTGTTTCTACTAGTGTCGGTTTGCTTGCTAGATCAATTCCTTTAATCAGCGCGATCATCAAAATGGATTAGACCACAACGAACCATCCGGAACTTTTCCCTGGACCATACCTTTTTATCCATGCCGAGTAGGCAATATTTCAAACTCTCTGAAAATTTCCCTAATATATCATATTATCCCTTTTTCCGTCAACCTAGACCACATATATATCACATTCACACGAATACCAAGATATAAAATGCATTCACAAGAGATTGTATTAAGTATCAACATCACAAGATATAAAATGTAAGAGCACATAAAAGATCACAAGTTCATGACAATAACATTGTTAAAGGACAGTTATTTTTAGACGAAAAGGCCGTCGGAGCAGCTTTTCTTTGTATTAAGGAGAGGGGTACAAAGTGTACCAGTACAGGTTTAGGATGAAAAGGACAACAACCTAGGCTATAAAGAACCTCAAACATCCGAGGTCAGCAAGAAGTTACAAGCTTTAGCTTAATCAGGCTCACGGGGTCTGTGTTGCCGTGCTTTGGCACGAGGTCTTCCGGCGAAGCTCTAGTTATTCATTTCTTCAATGATCTTGGCATATAAGTCATGAATATTTGCTGCGTTGTGGTTGAAAATGCGGGAGTTCCGTTCCTTCCAAGTTGTCCCAAACAAGCTGTGAGAGAGCAATCCAATCTGGGTTGTTGTTGTGGCATTAAGCAGTAATTATTATGGGACTTTCACCTCAACCATTGTAGTGGAACTCCTGCTCGTTTCTCATCACTTGTTTAACCAATAAATAAGCCATGTCCGTGGGGATCATTGCAATCTTCAGCTTTTGCGTAGTTCCCTGACGTCGATTTGTGGATGATGTAATGATTATGATCAAAACAAGAATGTGTTCATTAAGAAAAACTGAAGATGTATAATACCTTGTCTGATACTTTTAGTGCCAAATTCATTACCCATGACTAGGTTCATACAGTAGGAAACGTAGAACCCACACATGTCCAACAATCTTGCTCCTAGTGGCAGCAAGACATAAACCATACGTAATATTTACATATTTTTAAGAATTATAGATAATGTATGCATTGAATGTTCAAGTGCAAACACGTTGAACCTGTGATCCGGATTCCGGATATAGTATAGGGCTTTTTCCCTAGAGACTCTAGATTATCAAACCGGGAAGTAGGTGCTTGGCAAGGTTATTTTCTAACAAGTCTATGAAAGGTTAAATGGTTTCTATTTACCGGACCAATTTTTTTCTCTTTATAGGGTTGTTTCAAAGGATTAAAAATTGGCTAGGGCAAAGGTTTCACCTGTAGCTATGCATACATATCTGAGATTACAAAGATAATACTAAGTAATCTTAGTGATAAAAAGATTCATACGGTAGCAGTGATACATGAGGGCAATGCGTTGTTGTGACACCATAGCCTTACAATTGCAGCACTATGGAGTCAATTGTTCAATCTCAGCCATGTTCCGTCTTGCGGGGTTACCTCGGTTATTTAGATTCAACAGACCAACGCATTAAGTTCGGTGATGTCATTGCTGTTCTCCATAGAATTACTGTTAGCTATTGTACTTCCCTTACTCTCACCGGATTTCACACATAGCCTTTCGTTCTCCTCTGCTCATGCCTTTACCTTGATCTACGTGACTAGTCCTAGGAGGGAGGCACATACAAGAGAACATACATTTGCAACATATAGAATTTTTAAAATAATTCCCATGATAAAAGGGTGCACAATTGCTGAGAGGCTAGTCCTCAGCCTCAGCCCGAGTGGACTACTCACACATCGTGATCAGATCAACAATGGAAACAGTGTAAAAAATAGTACTTGAATATGAATGATTGATAGTTTTACAATGTTGTCAAAAATCGCAAAGAGATCTAGACTACAAATATGATATCTCTATGGTTCTATGGAGATGCGAGGCGATATGGAGGTGGAGCGGTGACGGCCCAGCACTTCGTGGAGGACTGGATGGATGGTGGCTCTCTTCTGGTTGTTGTCCCCTATTCTTTATATAGACATCAAACAAGATTACATTTTCGGGGGTCATGTGATGCGAATTAGATCTAGACGCGTTGATGAAAGTTGCTCGGTCTGATCTGAGAAAGCCAGCGACATACGATACGGTCGCGACTAGTCATTAAGGGTCCTGGTACTTCTGTTCAGCGCCCTGTCAACTTAGGCAGTTTCCAATCAGGCGATCTTCCTATATACGATGAAATTCGCGATAAATACTTCCATAACTACAAGAAAATATTTTCAAAAGAGATTTGCACAACTAATTTGAAATCGGTAATTAGAAGCAGGTCTATGACAAAGATGGGGTTTATAACTGAATAAAAATGCATGTATTGTTCACATATCAACATCATAAGGTTAAACCTTGATCGTCCTGAGTAAGAAACAAAAATCACAAGGAACCCATAATTTAAATAGAAATAACGAGAATGTCGGCTCACTTATAATAAGTAGTCGTAGATAGCCCACCACTTCGTTCACCTGAAAACTTAGCGGGTAGAGTAGTGGCATACAAGTTTCGTTAAGCCAAGACGGTTAGAATAATACTTATAGTAGCATGGAAAATTAGATGAGTAACAATTATTCTACTTTTTATAGAGAACAATTGCCTACCGAGCAACACTTAGAAGAATATAAACATAAACATATTAAGAGTGCGAGAGCATGTCAAAAAAGCATAGCATTGGAGTATCTCAATAACACCCACTGAATCAAATCAACACTCTCTAAATGCACGTTTTCTTTTCATTGACTTTGGAACTTTCAACTAATCAGTAAGGAGACCATCCAAAAGGTGGTATATGTAAATTGGTATTGTGAAGGCTAGGTTGGAGTACCAGATGCAATAAGGATGTTACAACCAAGATCCCACTCATCGTTGATATTAGAGGTTTTTCTCAAATTTTTTATCACTCAAGAGTGTGAGGAGTATCCAACTTTTCTCACGGACTATGGAGAGAAATGAGACTCTTACCCCTCATAAGAATCTCCAATAGGTAATGTATAATAGGGCACCAAAACGGCTTGATGTAAAATTTAAATCACAGAAATGGAGTTTTTTACATCACCAATAAGGCCCATCTCCAACAGCTGCCATAAAATGCATCACCTTATTGGGCACGCCTGGTCCAACAGCTACCCTAAAGTAACACCCGAACATCACATTTCGTATAAAAAACATCCAAACTTTTTATACGAACTACAGTACAAACAACGTTCAAACTTCGCATACTATAGATTTCTACGATAGATCATTCTAGTTAGGACATTGCATCATATGAACTAAACGATAGATTTCTACGACTGATCTACGACCACTCGAGCGAAGAGAAGTAGTCATGTCTCCAATCCGAGGAGTCGACGGGGATCACCGTCGAGGGGCCAGCCTCGTCTTCCTTCTTGGTCTTGTTCTTCTCCTCCTGGTCGTTCACCTGGGTGTCCAGTAGAACTCTAGCTCGTACTGCACATACTGTGGATTCTCCCGCGTGAACCTCCTCATCGCTCACCCGAGTGTCCCGCTGCTCGAGAACAACACGGTTCTCCCGCTTCGGCGGGCGGGTCACCATGTTCACCGGTGGACCGATGAACTCCGCAGCCTCCCGGGATTCGATATCCGGGAAGTTGAGCTCTGAGCGCGGAACCCCGAGCCTCCAACCGGCGATGTTCGTCGTCTCGAACGTGCCGAGCCAGTAGCGCACGCCGTCGCGCTGCAGCTCGCACACTCTTGAAGCCGGACTTGCTCTTGCTCTTCTTCTTCACTGCCATGGCGCAACGACGGCTAGGGCGCGATGAGCAAGGGAACGACGGGCAGGGGGCACGACGGAGGCAACAACGGCTGCGGGTGGGTCGTGGACGATTGCGGGGCGGCAGACTCGAGTTCGGCAGCGGCGATTTGATGCGGCTGATTCGGGGCTGCGGCGGCGGGACGGCGAGGGGAGGAGGTGGAGCCGGCGAGGAGGGTGCGTGGCAGTGGCGCATTTGGGAAGAATCGACGTCGACGGCGGGAGGAGGTGAAGCGTTGGGCGTGTGAACCTTTCGCACGGCAGTTGGACTCGTTTGCTTTTTGGCACGGCCAAAGGTGATCTATATTATATATTTAGATCACCGATTTTCTATTTTACATTGCGATGTAAATTTGTTTAAACAGAATTTACATCACAGGCTGCTGTTGGAGTATTATTTGTCAAATCCCCAAAAGAGAGAACTAGTCAGTTCAGGTACCCATTTGCCAGAAAAAAAAGGTTCAGTTGCCCTCGCTCGATCTAGCAGAGGGGAAACAAGCCATGGATAGCTCGCCGCCCACCATCACCGTCCACGTGAAGTTCGCCGGCCGAACCATTCCGGTGGAGATCCCGGCGTCGGCCTCCACCGCTGAACTGAAGCTGCTCCTCCAGCCGCTCACCAACGTCCTCCCCCGCGGCCAGAGGCTCATCTGCAAAGGCACCAAATCCCAAACCCTTACCGCCTGAACAGGAATTTGCTTCGAGTTACCAATCCTTTGCCGGTCCCTTACTTCCATTCGATTGCAGGAAAATTTCTCGTGGAAGCAGCGAGCCTGAGCTCGATGCAGGTGTGCAACGGATCGAAGGTCATGCTCATCGCTTCGCAGGGTCTCCATCAGGGGGTAAATCACCTCGTTCTTCCCTAATACTCCTTCTGTTCCAAATTAATTGACTTGGTTTTGTCCAAATATGGATGTATCTATACTTGTATGGTGTCTAGATACATCCATGTGTAACCAAATGTGTGTCAATTAAATCCGAACGGAGGGAGTATGTTCTATTCTCTCGTTCGCTCTACCTTTCTTTTCTTCAGATATTACCAATGTTTTGGTTGCAATGGAGCGCAGTTCGTAAGACCGTAAGCTCTACCTTTATTTCAGTCAGCTGATCTTTTACGGTGACTCGAACTTGCACGGAAGTATTGGTTATGCGGCTAACGAGCTTACTTTGCGCCAGTCTTCAGTTTGATGCCCTTACTTTTGAATGTTTGGGATTTTCTGATGGTTAGGGGAAATTTCTGCAAAGTCATAGTTCTTGTCATGTCCACATTGCAATGTTGCAATTTCATAAGAAGTCAAATTTGAAAGCTGGGCTGACATGTTATCTAATTTGTTACATTCGATCTACTTGGCTCTACTTTCCAACAGGACGGCCCTATCACTAAGAATAGCAGTGGTCCGTCGGCAACTGCAAAGAGAACCTCAAATGTTAAGGAAAGTAGCACACAAAAACAGGAGATTATCAGCAAAAGCCAAGCGGAGCGATGGAAGATAACAGGTGTTATTGCATTGTCGGATTCGGGCTTAAAGGTATCTGATTCCAACTTGTTTGCACTGCTTCACACAAATGCAAAGCAACACGGTACAGCTGCAATTTGACATTTATGTAACGTTCTGTAACCACCTTTTTTTGAAAAACAATTAAGTGCATCTGTCAATTATGGTGCAGATATACAACCAATGGTTAATAGTTATTTTTATTGAGTAGAGCCAGAGGAAATAATGAAATCGTCTTGATAAGGAGGTTCTTTTATGATCAGTAGACTGACTTGAGGTCTGTACTGTTTTCTGTGCGAGCTACTTTAATTAGATCTGGCACAGCATATGTAGCATTACAAGTCCATCACCAAGAAACCAAGTGATGAAAGAAAGCTTTATCTTTGCAATCACTGAGAAATTCCCTTATTCTATTATTACTTCAACAAGACATCAATTGTCTCTAATCATGAATTTTAAGCATTTTTGTTTTTGATTCCGAATTCCTAATTTTTTTCCTTTTCTTGCAGTTTGGGACTTATTTTTTGTGGTTATCTTTTCGAACAGGCAGTGCCGGAAGAAGTCTGGGACTGTGGCTCCTCAGTACGAGTACTAGATGTCTGTAACAACTGTATTGAAGCAATTCCACAGAAAGTTGGTGCTCTTAAATCATTAAATGTAATTGTCCTCTCTCGACAAGTTGGTTGATGGATTTTTTTCTTCCATTAGGAGATATAGTTCAAAGTTTCATCTTTCATCTTGTAGAAATTGTTGGTAACTGCCAATGACATATCTGATGGGGGCATCTGCTGGGAAGGTCTATCATGTGTTCAGACATTAACCATTTTATCCTTAAGCCAAAATCGGTAGGTCTGAATTTTCAAAATCCAGTTATATTATTCGTACTGTTAATCTTTGTTATGTTGCATTTAGATAGAGACAAACTTGTAGCCTTTTATAATCCCCTGAATTTTATTATATCTCCTCATCTGTACATTTGTGCTCTTAGAACCCACCTATTTAAAGAATTTTGTCACTTTACTTTCCTCCTGCTACCGAGATGTATGTACAAAATTACCTGCCGGTAGAAAGGGCTTGTTTCACAGTCCTCGTTTGAAATTGAACATAACACCTCTTTTGCACCGACTTTTGTTGGCAAAGCTAAACAGTCCGATCTTTAGTCTGGACATGCATCTGTAGTACTCAGGATAACAAGATGGTGTGGTTTATATTTTTTTGCTTTATCTTGCAGACTCGTTACTTTACCTCCGAGTTTGGGCTCATTGACCTTTCTACGTGAACTTCGCATTGCAAATAACATGCTTGGTAACCTACCTGTTGAAATTGGTTTGCTGAAGCAGCTTGAGATTTTGATAGCAAATAATAATAGGTAATGTGCTGAACTCATCAGATGCTGACATCAGAATTTACATTTTCTACTTATGTATAGGCCTTCTTAGTACTAAGTTGATATTATGTTAAATCTGAGAAGTAATACGAGGTTACTTGGAAGAGGGATTTGTATGTTCAATTCTTAATTTTCTGTTCATTTTCATCATAGTTTGTAGGACTGGAATGATGGGAAAAAATGTGAAGTTTAGTAGTGGTAACTTTATAATGATATTTAATACTTGCAGGCTTGCATCTTGTAAGTTTTACTATAGATCTTGTAAGCTGTTCTATGAACATCCTATCGTGCCTAAAGTATGGGAATTACATTGTTATTGTTTGGTTAGAAAATCCAAAGCTTCGAATGTTACTATAGATCTTCCACTTTCTGACATGATTTTCACTTGTTCGCAGGATAACTTCGCTGCCTTCTTCTATAGGAGACTGTGAATCTCTCATAGAGGTGTGTGCCTTTTCTCTCTTTCCCCCATTTCTGTTCCTTACATTCTTCTACGGCAGTACATAGGAATGGGTCGGTTTGTGCCCCTCCAATCCGCACCCTACACTTAACTCACTTGTTTGGTCCAACGGGTGGAATGAGTTGGTCATCACCAATTCACCCCTTGTACGCCTAAAATATTTGATGATCCGATGATACACCCACCTATCCTAGTCTGTGGTGGTCCTTTAAACAAAACACCTCATGAACTCTTCTGGGCTTGCATTTGGCATTTTAAGTTCACCAGGGTTTTGTCTTCATCAGGTCAACTTATCATCGAATCTTTTATCTGAGCTATCAGAGGCATTTGGAAACCTTCTGAATCTCAAGGTATGTGCTAACTGCTTATAGCTACCTGTGATGATGCATTCCCGAACAAATAGTACTAGATATGCACATGTTATACTAACATATGTTTCATGCCTAGTATATTACTCCCTCCGTTCTTTCTATTAGGTGGATAAATATTGTCCAAAGTCGTACAATGTAAAGTTTGAACAAGTTTATAGGAAAAAGTATCAAAGAAAATTTTCATTTGATAGTTTTTCCTATAAACTTGGTCAAACTTTACACTGTTTGACATTGGACAAATTTTATGCACTTAATAAAAGGAACGTAACACGTCTTGTAGTTGAATATGATAGCGCACTTCGTAAAAAAAATGATAGCACAACATACTCAATGTCCAATTGTAATGACACTTAAAATGGAGATGCTTACCTGTAAATATAGTAATTATTCTTGTCTGCAATATAATACCACAACAATGTTCTTTGATAGTTTTTCCTATAAACTTGGTCAAACTTTACACTGTTTGACATTGGACAAAATTTATGCACTTAATAAAAGGAACGGAACACGTCTTGTAGTTGAATATGATAGCACACTTGGTCAAAAAAAATGATAGCACACCATACTCAATGTCCAATTGTAGTGACACTCGAAATGGAGATGCTTACCTGTAAATATAGTAATTATTCTTGTCTGCAATATAATACCATAACAATGTGAGCCGATATTAATGTGAATTATTACTTCATCTTCATGCTGTTTTTTGACCTCATGTAGGCTGAGCACGTAACTACTTTTTTATATTTCTCGGCGTACCATTCACTAAATTTTATTTAATGACTTGTGAGCCGAGCAAATCACAAATGTTTAGGCTTTAGCTGTATTGCATGACATCATCACTAAATTCTTGCTGCTTGTGTCTTACAGTGAAAACACATGATTATCAGTGCTCTCGTGTAGATGTGCATGTGACTTATCATTGCTATCATTTATACTGAAGAGAAAACACTGTAGTATTCCTTGTTTGTAAAAACTTCCTTCCAACAGACTTTGCATCTAAGGAACAATGGACTTAATTCCCTGCCGTCGACTTTATTCAAGAAGTGCTGGCGGCTTACCACACTTGATCTCCATGGCACTGGAATCACAAATGATATTCTTCGACAGGTATAAGTTCCCCAAAAGGCTATAACCTTCATACATTGTTAGTTTTATGTGTTACCATCATCACTCCAGTGGAACTAAGATGGCTACATGCTAACATTTGGAAATGGAAAATTCAGTTTCACCATCTGAAGTCTGCTGTTTGTTTTTGCACTTACTGTTTTCGGTAGCCGAGTTCACTCCGGGTCACTTCCCCATAATGTATTACCTCTGTTTCACAATGTAAGACGTTTTAGTAGGCTAAAATTGCCTACTAAAACGGCTTATATTTTGGAACGGAGGTAGTAGTTTCTATGTTTATACCAGCATGTTAATAATTGTTGTATTTGTACTACATCTCGTGGAATTCTTAACTTTCTCTTGACTATATATGATGAAGATCTTTACTGTATTGCATGTTTGACTTTGGCTCGGATGGAGAAATTTTAGTGCTAATGTCATTACTTGTTCTGAGCAGATTGAGGGCTGGGAAGAGTTTGACGAACGTAGGCGGCAGAAGTATCAAAAGCAGTGGATTTCCGTGTGGGATCATCAGGTGTTTTCGATGAAGGAGCGGATGATGATGGCAGGCGTTCATAAATGCCTCTATTGCCATGCGCAGGGTTCTGTGTTGTCGTATTGCCCAGAATGATTGCACAATTGAACAGACCAACAGCTGATGTTAATCCTCACATCCGGGTGCGTATTTGTGTTTCTTTTCACTACACTTGAAGACCAAGAGATGAAAAAAGGTGGTTACTCTCTGCCCAACCGAGGGCACTAACTTTAAGTTCTCTGGAACTTTGAAACCTCTGAAATATGAATCTTTAGGAAGTTTAAATTTCTGGAATCAGAATTCAGTATGTGAAAACAGTAAAGTAAATTGAGCAACACGGTATCAAAATACGCCTTCAGTTAAAGAATCATCATGTATAACTGATCAAACGGGCAAGGAATTGCTTTCAGAATAAAAATACGATCTCTGGGCAGAGGAAATAAATCATACATATTCAATCCTGCCTCTGCGTCAGAAGTTTTTTTTTTACGGTAAATAGACAATCTATTAAACTTCAGCCATAGCAATGTCACTGGCCAGCAAGCTTACCACGAAACAGGCTTTCGCCCGCTTTATAATAAAGCAACCAAACGGCCGAACCGATACATAGAGGTGAGGGAATCCTCTTACAAAGCAGATAAAAGATAAACAACAGAAAAAACAGGAGTAGCCACACCTGACAAAGAAAGCTAGACTACCGACAAAGGGCTCCACGCCTGTCGATAAAGCACCGGACCTAGTCACACCACCTCCACCAAATTGTCACCGGAAAGGGCCGCCTGCCCTCTCGCTCCGGGCCATGGAGCGCTGATCCTGCCAGCGGACAACGAGGACGAAGAAAGGTGAAGACAGAGTCACGTGTAGAAGATAAGAGGTCGCCAAGAGCGCTCCACGCCATCGCCGAGAGTTCCTCGAAGCAGGATCCGGACTTGCCCACCGTTGCCGATGCCACCGAAACGAGACCGAGAGGTAACATGACTCGGACTCCACGACGACGCCCCCAAGAGGGTAACGACGATGTACGCCGCCGTCGCCGAGACCAAAGGACAAGGGTTTTCACCCGGAGCCCAAACATGGGGAAGGTGACCACAACGATGCCCCCAAGAGGGTAACGACACTCGCAGGCGTCGCCGCCGAATCGCAGAGCTTTCGCTCGGGGAACCTTAATTCCACACCATGTCACCACGGACCGCCCGCCGCCAACAAGTTGGACCTCCAAAACGAAATCTGGGAGTCGCCGCTGCAGAAGCACCGTAGACGCCAGGATCCCCCGCTGCCCGCTCCTCGCCACCCACATGGCCGAAGATAGAAGCCACCACCGCCGACACGCTGCTCGCCGTAGAGCCGGCCGTGCAGCCTCTCCTTCCAGGGCCGCCGCCCCGGCGTCCACGAACGCAACCCCATGGCGCGGAAAACGACCACCGCGAGATCGACGAGTCAGAAGAGGGAGGGATCGACGCCAAGTCCACTTCCGCCTGGTTCGGATCCAGGTAGCAGATGGACAACAACCGCAGCCAACCAGAGGGGATCACAGCCCTCCGCCGCCAACGACGGCCGCCGACCGGACGGAGCAGCAGGTCCCGTCAGGCCCAAGATCAGTCCCGGATCAGACCCGCCTGGTCCAGATCTAGGCCCAGATCAGGCCCGAGAGGTCCCGCCGCCACGCTGCAGCGCCGTGGCCGCTGTTGCCGTCCGTCTACTAGGCTCGCGCCGCCCTGGTCGTCTCCTCCTCGCTGAGCCCCGCCGCCATGGACCGCCACCGGCCGACCACCGGGCCGAATTCGTCGCGCCTCCCAGGTCCGAGCTCGCTGCCACTAGGGCAGCCGCCGTCAGTCCTGGATGCGCTCACAGGTCGCGAAGCCACCACGCCGCCATGGCCGCGCCGGCGCGCCCCTCGCCTAGCACGCCGCCCATCTCGGCCGCCACGACCCGCGCCGTCGCGTCGCGAGAGGGGGAAGGAGAAGTCCCACCGCCGCCGGCACCACGCGGGCTTTGCCCGGTGGCTCTCGCCTACGGCGGCGGGGAGTAGGGGCAGAGGAGGAGGTGGCTGGCGGCGCTAGGATTTGGGCGTCTCGGTCGCCCGCACGGGGGGCGACCAGAGTCGCGACTCGTTTCGTCCGGCCAGCAAGCTTACAACACAGCTGGGGGCCTCATCCTCCCAAAAAGAGTCCTGGGACTCACTACTCACACCCATCTTAGCCAGTTCATGGGCAACAGAATTACGCTCACGCCTACTAAAAGAGAAAATGACGGAAACGAAGTTAAATTGCATAAACTTCTTGCCTCTCGAACCAGCACACCAATCATTGTCTTGTCAAAGCTTCTGGTCTTCAGAGCACTCACCAGATTTGACGAATCAGACTCGAAAACTAAGCGATTAGCCCCGCTTTTGATTGCCCCATCAATGGCTGCAAGGCAGGCAACAACCTCAGAATGAAGTGCATCCCTAAGGTTCACAGATTTTTCGCTCCAGTAGCAACGAACTCGCCCGCCTGGTCGCGAATGACATAACCACAACCCCTTTCCTTGTTGACTGATCGAAAGCCCCATCGAAATTTACTTTGACAAACTCCTCAGGAGGCCTTGACCACTTATGCTTATCAGGTGGCTTAGGGAGTTTGTCAGGGTCCCTTTGATAAGAGAAATAAACAGCAAGTTTCTCCACCCGATGGCACACCTCTTGTGGGTTAGAGAAGACCTCCCTCTTGCGCGTCAGAAGTTAGACTGGACTGAAGGTTGTGGCTCCAATGGAGTCATGCTTCACCTCTCCCTGCCGCCCTAGCGATCCCAACGGATCACAGGGAGCGGGAGCAGGCCCAAGCCCAATAACCTGCTTCCCATCTTCCACCTACCACACCCTTTCTTTCTTCTTTGTTCTCAGTGATTTTTCTAGAATACACCTTGGAAGTATCTCATATAATAAAAGGGGGACAAGAGACAAGGTTTACAACACCTCGAGGTGGCTTTTCTCGCCGCAACAGGGGTAGCATCATCGTCGCTATCTATAGTCTACTACTCAAACAATATCACAATATAAATCTTCCATCGAATTTCATCGGAATTTTTTAAATTACCTAAAAAGCATGCTCGGTCAAATGATCGAACACCTTGTGTACGAGCGACACCGAGGTGAAGGTTCGCGCCGGTGACGAGATGCGGCGACGAGAAAGGAAGCGGCAGTCGTTGAGATGGTCGAGCGATGAATGGAAGCCGCTCGATCTCAGATCGCGCAACGAGGAGCAGCAGATGGCCAAGACGTGGCACCGCGAGATGTGTCTCGAGGAGGCAGTCAACGGGCTCCACACATGTTGTCGGTGGAGAACGCGTGGCTATCCAACCGCCACAACATCTCGGTGTCACCCTACGGAAGGGTGGGTGAGGAACGTCGTCAACGTGCCGGTGGCGCCGCGGCTCAGCGGGTAGGAGTGCGTCGACTACATCAAGCGGCGGTGGAGGGAGATGTCATGGGAGCAGCGGGTCGTCCCCAAATACTTCATCTCGGTGTCGTACTGGCACACTGTGGTGGACAAGGAGTACGAGGCGCGCCGCGGCAGCTTCTTCCTCCCTACCGGCATGCGGGAGCCACCGCCGGAGTGGTCGCTTCGGACGACGAGCGTGCCCGCTTTGACGACGAGGACGACGAGTTGCCCGATCTCACATTACCACCGGCGCCGGCAAGAGCAGGTGAAACTGCCACAGCAGCGTCACCGTCACCGGAGAAGTGGGCGCAGGATGAAGCCGGAGAGGCTTCCCTCCGCCGTGACATGGAACGAGGTTAGATCAAACCCACCACAGGCGCCGGCGGCGAAACCAGAAGCCTCAACCGAGAATATGCAAGTTTTCAAGGCCGCAGCCGGCAACGGCGGCGAATCATTAAGACATGCAAGTTTCTTGATGCTGCCGGCTCTGGGATAGTCATCTTCCTCACCGGCGTGTAGTGGTTGGCGAGGCGCCGAATATGCCTCCTTCTCACGTCGTAGGTTTAGTTTAGTTTGTTAAATTTCGTTTAGGTTTTGAAATGTAAGTTTGTTAAATTTCGTTTAAGTGTTTGCCGAGCCGCGGCTCAAATTTCATTCAATATTTTGTAATATGCAATGAAATATGAATGAAATTTGAATCCTTTTAAATTTCTTTGCATTCATCTTTTTTGGGGGTTTGGGGGCGCCGCTGTGGACTGCAGCCCCATTTTGTCGGACACATGTTCGGCACAAATTTTAGAATTTCATATGTTTTATTAAAAATAAAAAACCTACCCATCAAGATCCTACATTACAAAACATGTCAGAAATTACGAAGCACAAGAGTCAAAGGCATGAAATCAATCGCGACCGCGTCCCCGTAGTAAAATAGTAAAACCTGGAGTGAACTGCACGGTGCAGTCTGCACGCACATACGCTTGTCGGCGTCCCAGCCAGCCAGATCCCTCCCCATTCGCCGTCGCCTCCGTCTCCCAGATCCGCTCGAATGCTGGGGCGCGGGGTGGGGATGTCGGCGCCGCAGTGGCGCGGGGGCGCGCTCGACTGCGCGCAGCGCTGCGCTCGGGCGGCAACCTCCTGTTCGGGCTCTTCGTCGCCGCCGTCCTCGCGTTCACGCTCCTCGCCGCCGTCCACAGCCCCGACGACCCTCTGCTGCACCCTTCCTCCCACCAGCTCACCGCCTTCCTCACCTCCGCCACCTCCAACTCCACCTTCCTCGCCGACGACTCCGTGCTCCGCACAGGGGAGGACTTCGCTACCGGCTCCAACTCCTCCGAGGCCGCCTCGTCCACCGTCGTCGCCGAGGCGCTCCCGTTCATCAAGCTGTCCGACGTCGGGTCGGAGAAAACTGAGGCGGAGACGGAGCAGTCCGTCACCGTCGACACCGACGCCGAGGAGGACAAGCCTACCGTTGAGGCGGTCTCCTGCGACATGGAGGCGCCAGTGGACTGCACGGGGGACAGGGATCTCTTCAACCTGCTCATGCGTACGGCGATCGAGAGGTTCCCCGACCTCCACTTCTATCGCTTCGGCCGCCCCGTCGTCGTGCCGGAGAGCCCCATGGCGTGCGACCTCGCCTGGCGCTTCCGCCCAGCCGAAGACGCCAAGGGACGCACCACCTACTACAAGGACTACCGCCGGTTCACGCTCACCCGCGACGTCAACACGTGCTCCCTCGTCGTGGACAGCGTCGGCGAGTACCACTCTGGGACCGGCGCCAAGCGTAGCGGGCGACGCAAGGGCAAGAAGGGCAAGAAGGGAAAGCGTGAGGCGCCAGTGACGACCACGGATTTTGTGCCGGCCAAGACACAGATGAGGCTCGACGAGAATGCTGCCAATGCAGACACCACGACTGCTGCAGAGCAGGTGTTTGTCGTCGGCGAGGCCGTCAATGACAGCATGCCGGTCGTCGCTTCTGAGTCTGATTTCAGCCGCGGAAGGTACCTCATTTATATTGGTGGTGGCGAGAGGTGCAAGAGCATGAACCACTACATTTGGGGGTTGTTGTGTGCGCTAGGTGAGGCACAGTTCTTGAACCGGACACTTGTTATGGACTTCAACGTCTGCCTCAACTCACGATATACTGCCAGTGGAAAGGATGAAGATAAAGATTTCAGACTCTACTTTGATTTCGAGCACTTGAAGGAATCTGCATCAGTGATTGATCAGAGTCAGTTCTGGACAGATTGGGGGAAGTGGCACAAGAAGGATCGGCTGAAGAATCACTATACTGAAGACATTAAGGTGACCCCGATGAAGCTTCGTGATGTGAAGGACACATTGATTATGAGAAAGTTTGGAAATGTTGAGCCAGATAACTACTGGTCACGTGTGTGCGAGGGTGAGACGGAGGCCATGATCAAGCGGCCATGGCAGTTGTTGTGGAAATCGCGTCGCTTGATGGAGATCGTGTCTGCCATTGCCTCTCGAATGAGTTGGGATTTCGATTCGATGCACATCGTCAGAGGAGAGAAGGCCCAAAACACACAGCTGTGGCCAAACCTTGATGCAGACACCTCACCGGAAAATCTCCTTGTGACACTCAATGATAAGGTTGGTGCTGGCCGGTATTTGTATATTGCAACCGATGAGCCTGATAAATCATTCTACGACCCACTTAACAACAAGTACAAAACACGCTTCCTGGATGATTTCAAGGATCTGTGGGATGAAAACAGTGAATGGTATGCTGAAACGAAGGAGCTAAACAATGGCAATCCAGTGGAATTCGATGGGTACATGAGGGTTGCAGTCGACACTGAGGTATTCCTCAGGGGGAAGAGGAAGCTGGAGACATTCAACGACCTTACACGTGATTGCAAAGATGGTGTCAATACATGCGCAGCTTCCTCCTGAATATCTGGTGGAGTAAGGTGAGCTGAGTTTCAGTTATTCTTCTTGATAGAGTAATATTGAACTCACGTGTATTGTTGTCTTTTGAAACCCCGTGGCTTTGTTGTAGCTAGCTACTTCGTATCAGTCATTTGTTGTAACACTATTGTTCGTTTTGTGCACCCAGATTACACTAGTTTGTTGAATTAATGCACAATGAACTTGTACCAATTGCTGAAACAGTGAGTTTTGGTTCTGTTGCAGCTGTGTTTTCTATCTCTGCTGGGTGTAACTTGGCAATTGTTACCGTATTATGTCTCTTTTCTATGTCATTTTCTGGTGTTTTGACATTTCGATATCTCTTATCCAAATCCAGTTTTATGTAACAGTATCTACAGCTGATATTTGTAGATTTGTGGCACCTGTTAGTCGGTACTCAATAGTTGGTGTTTTTCTTGTAAAAACTCAATAGTCAGGGCTTTTGTTACGAACGGCTCCAATAGGCATGTGTTTGTGCAATTTACTCTTTCTTATGGGAGGAAATGTGTAGATACCTTGTTTGCGTGGGCAGCGACACAGATTGTTGTGATGTCATTTTCGGGTACACTGGATGCGGCTTGAACATTAGCATCTCTTTCTTTTTTAATTAGCATCTCTTTCTGAAGATATACCTTGATGGACGCCTTGATGGTACCACCTTAGTTCCATTTTTGGATTTCCTTTGCAACTCGAGGCTTAAGTTAACATGTCCTGCAATGCACTCTTTACACCTAAGTAGTTCTTTGGCAAGATGACAGTGAGCCAATTAGCTAAATGAGTAAGTAGCCAACTCTGTGTCACCGTATAGAATTATCTAGGCATCAGGGTGTTAGCACTCGATCTTAGAGGAGAGATTCGGAAAATTCGCGGGAAGTTTGCTCGCGGATTGCTAGTTCACAAGCCTCGTCTCTATTTTGTTTTTTCTCCTTTCAGCAACAGCCGATGCTCCTTGTGTTTTCCTTTCCGAGAGTACGCAAAGAGTTTTACAAGAAAGCTTGCCAAGTGTTGCACACAAATCTAGGCAAGCACACACCCTCGTACAACTCAACCCAAGTCAACTCCTTGCAAAACAATCTACGCCCACCGCTCCAGTCATCCTCCAGCGCTTCAGCTCCTCAAGCAGTTCATTAACAAGCATGTAAACAGAACGAATCTGTTTCAGTTTACCAAATACTTGCACTGGAGGACTGGGATCCAGTGACTTGCTTGAGGCAAGTCACGGAGCGCCTTGTCCCCCTAGCATCCGCCGTTCAAAACCATAGTACGGCTAGCAGACGGCAGATTTTTCTTGTCTCATCTGTCATTGCAATGTATGCCTCAGTTTTTCCAGTTGCCTGCTGTTTGCTAAACTGAACTGTTATTGTTTGCTAAACTGAACCGTAGTGTGTCAATGCTGTTTACAGCCTTGTAACATTGTTGTTTTGCTGAACTGCTGCTATGGAAGCTGAACTGAATTTGTTTTGCTGAACTGCTGCTATGGAAGCTGAACTGAATTGCTGTTGTTAGAGCATCTCCAACCGGAGGCCCCAAACCCACCCCAAACGTCCGGGCGGACCGCCCGGACAGCATTTGGCCCAAAAACCTCCACCAACGGAGGCCCCCATAGCCATCCCAAACGACCGGGCGGTCCGGCACACCCCAAACCCAGCCCATATCTGGGGCGGGTTTGGGGCGGCCCGGACGCGTCCGCCCCCCTGTCGCTGACATCGCGGACCTACATTTTCCACCATAAATCGGACGAACCCGGCCAGTAGATATTTTGCACACCCCTTCTCCTAGCTCCGGCGCCGCCCCCATCCTCCTCGCTCCCCAGTACCCCCGCCGTCGTCCGGCGCCCTCCATGCTCCGGCGCCGCCGCTTTTGGTCACGAACCTTCCCCGGCCAGTTTTGCAGATCTATCGTGGCCATTGTCGCGAGGGATTGGCCGCATTTGCGAGGGATTTGACCGCATTTGCAGCGACGGATTTCCGCCGCCGTCCGTCCCTCCCACAGCATTCGCATCTCGATCTTCCACGCCTTCTCAGCCCGCCCGGTTCCCCGATCTGTAAGTTCGTCCGAACCCAAGCTCCGCCCTCTACGTCGTGGTCCAGTCAGGTCTCGGACAACATGGTTCTATGGGACCAAGACTCGGCCGGCTCCTACCCTCTTTACGAGGAGGACAGCTCCTCCGACTCGGTATGTCCTAAGTTTGAGCTCACATTTAGAGTTTTTCCCTATATTGTGCAATGTGGTGGATTTGAGCTGGAAATATTTCAATTGTAGGATTCAAAATCATGTAGTTGCAATGTCCGTGGAGTGATATCCGAGTTGAACGAGTCCCTCCGAGGCAAGATGCGCATATTGGAGGATTTGAACTTCACAATTAAGGAAAAGACTAAGATTGAAGAAAAGTTTGAAGAAGTTCATGCTACTAACCGGAAGTTGGAGGAGAAAATAAAGAGGCTGAAAGAGGAGAAGAATAAGATGGAAGAAGAGAAGAGCATGATGGAAGAAGAGAAGAACAAGATGAAAGAAATGAAGATGACTATGGAGTTGCAACTCGCGGACATCGTCGATGTTTACGAAAAAAAGATGGAGAAGGAGATGAAGAAGATGAAGAAATACAAACAACATGCCATCGAGAAGGAGATGCATCTCCATTATGCATTGGGGGCTATAACTATTTTAGTTATAATTATATTTGCCATGTATAGTATATCTTTATGCACTAGATAGGTTTTACGTATGCAAAGAATGTAGCTGCATGTAATGCATGAATTTGGGGAGAGAAATATGAGGTTCATGATTGTAGAGCGCCAATTTTGGGGGCTGTCCGGTCACTGTCCGCGGACGCGTCCGGACGCGTCCGCGGACAGTTTGGGGGCCGATTTTGAGGGCTCCGCTTGGAGATGCTCTTAAGCTGCTGAATTGAATCGTATTGTTCTCTACCTGTTAACTGAACCGTGTTCTCCTCTGCGTGCTCTCTGCCTGAAGAAAAATTGTGCTGTGAATCGTTGTTTTGCTCCTGACTACAAGCGACATGGACGACAGCTGTATTACGGGGTCAGAAGGGTCAGAAGGGGCCGTCGGAGGAGACAGAAGCGGGCGTCGGAGGGGCCATCGATGAGGGCAGAGCGATCTGTCGGAGGAGTAGCTGGAGGTGAGCAGAAGGGGCCGTCTGAGATCATCTCCAACCATGGTTGCCAAACCCTCCCTAAACGTCCGGGCGGACAGCCCGGACGCGGTTTGGGCTGAAATCTGCCACCCAACAGCGGCTCCCAAAGCCTCCACAAACGTCCGGGCGGTCCGGCTCCCCCCAAAGCCAGCCCATATGTGGGGAGGGTTTGGGGCCGCCCGGACGCGTCCGCCACGTCGGATCTATCAAGGCGGCTCCACCAAATTTGAACCCAAATTTCGGCGCCGGCCACTTTCACTTATCCCCTTCTCGACCTCCAATTCCCGCCGGTAATTTTCATTCCTCCCGCCGTGTCCACCTGCAAATCCGGATGGAGGCGGAAGGAGCCATCGACTCGGTCGAGCATGGCGCATCCTCCCAGTCCGTCGAGCAAGCGGCGGACTCGGCGCTAAAGCCGGAGACCGTTGCGCGGCAGGCGCGGCGCCGCAAGCATCGCCTATGCGAGCTCGCGGGCAAGGAGAAGAAGGAGCAAGCGGCGCTGGAGGAGGCGGATAGGATTGCCAACGCGGAGACGCAGGACGACGAGCCGGCGCTGATCACTCCCGTGCCCGTGGTCCGGCGCCCGACGCAGGCGCCAGTTTCGGCTGTGGGCATGGCGGCAAGAAGGTCGACATCCTCAACGACGAACCGGGAGGAGACGTACCTCATCGCGGATGAGTACCCGTCGCAGGTTCCGCCGACGCAGGACGAGGAGGCAGTGGGGGAGTCTCCGCCGCTCCAGCGGACGCGAGCTTCTTCCGACGTCACCGCCACCGACCTCGTCCACAACCTGTTCGACGGAAGTCAAATTGACTTTGCGGTATGAATCTCTATCCGAATTACATAGTTCCCAGTCAATTTTAGGTCCATAGTGTAATTCTTAGCATGCTTAGGATGATAAGCATGAATGTATGATGGAATTGATCCGAAATGGGGTCGATCCGCCATCACAGGATCCGTCGGCACCCACATTTCCTCCCTTTTACACAATGGGTGAGGACGAGCCGACGGAGATTGCGACGGCGGAGGTTGCGGCAAGGAACAAGGCGAAGGCCAAGAAGGTGTACACGCCAAGAGGCACTTCGTACACTTCTTTTGAAGATGTTTTGCTTTGCCGAGCTTGGTTAGCCACAAGCATGGATGCTATATGTGGAACCGAGCAAAAGGGCACAAGGTTGTGGGAGAAGATACATGCCCACTTCCATCATCAAAAGGAATACGTGCAACCCCACCCAATTGTGTCCGATCGCAATGCCGGCTCTCTCCAACATAGGTGGGCTTCGATCCAAGAAAGTGTCAACAAATATTGCTGTTTTCATGCACAAGTGTTGAACCGGAATCAAAGTGGTGTCAACGTGACTTCCCATGTAAGCTATTGCTTCTACTTGGTTCATTGTCATCTCTTCATTTCATCACATTTCATTGATGTCATTGCTCTACTTTTGTGCTTGCTAGGCTAGTTTGGCCGCCACTTTGTACCATCAAACGGAGAAGAAACCCTTCACCCTCGCACATTGTTGGCTAGAGTTGACCGGGAAGCCCAAGTGGGTCTCCCAATATGATGATCACAAGAATCCGGCCAAGAAATGGAAGACCAATGATGGATCATGTTCTTCCATCCCAATTGGACTTGATGAAGAAGATGGGCCGTCCGAAACCGGAAGTGGCCGGAAGAGGATGATGATGGGGAGGAGGTGGGAGAAGGATCGAGCGGCTCGAGACGGCGCCGCCACGAAGATGTCCACCACATGGAAGGACATCTTCTCAAAGAAGGATGAATCCATGCACAAGTTGGAGAAAGAAAGAGAGGACAAGAAGACCGAGAGGTATGACGCCTTCTTGACTTTGCAAAGGGAAAGAATGGAGTTTGATCGCCTCCGACTCAAGGAGAGGATGGACATTGAGAGGGCGAGGTTGGAATTGGTGAAGGAGGAGGCTTGGATGAAGGTCCAATTGGAGCAAAAGAAGATGGCGGATACCTATGCGATGGAGCAAGAGAAACTCAATGTTGCAAGAATTATCGAGGAACAAAGGATCATGTTTCAAGACGCTTCCCTCTTGGATGAGCCTAGCGCAAAGTGGATCCTCATGATGAAGAAGAGGATCTCCGACCGTGACCTCGGCCTAGATGCCTCCGGTGGAACCGCCCCTTGAAGAAGAAGAGATCACTCCGCCCCTTGTATCGGACAACTTGAACTTTGTTTGCTTCATTTGAATTTGAACCACTATGTTTTGTAATGCGGATCCGGTATGTATCGGATCGACGTTGCATGGCTTGCATGAGTTTGGGGACAACATTTTAGGGGATGTGGTTGTAGGAGCCCAACTATGGGGGTCGTCCGGTCACTGTCCGCGGACAGTTTGGGGGCCGGATTTGGGGGCTCCGCTTGGAGATGCTCTGAGGCCGTTTCCAGTGCATGCCGCCGGAGATCTCTCTGGAGGTGTAGCCGGCGCGGTTCTCCTCGCTTTCCAGCAGCAACGGCATCGGGGAAGTTTGGTAGTCTACTACCCTCATATTGTTTGTTAGGTTATTACTTTTGGTCTCGGCTGAACCAAATGCCCCATATTTGGTAGTCTACTGCCCTCACATTGTGGATATCGTGGTTTGAATGTGGTGCGGCTATACATGGAAATCAGAAAAACAGGTGATTCACAATCACGACAAGCAGGACGATGATTATGAAGTATTTGATTCGACTTGGTTGGAGCTGATGTACTACTTTGGATACATACAAATCTAGAAAAGATTGAGACATCCTTTTGTGAACAGAGGGAGTAGTACCTTATTGGTCTTCTCAGAATCAATGAATTTGGAGTAATTATCCTCCTCCTTCTCCAAAGTTTTGAACCCTTCGATATCTGGAGTAATTTGGATGCATCTCTCTGTACACCAGATATCAGTTCATGTAGGTACACACAAAGAAGATCGTCATAACAAGCATCAATGAACATCACAATAAACATCGATCGACATCAGAATTAGCATCACAAGTTCTTGCCAGATCATTACCTAAGCGAAGCATGCATGAGCGTTAGAGCATCTCCACCGGCGCGCCCAAAACAGAGTCCGGCAACGTTGCCGGACAAGCGCTGTTGGGCGCGCCGGCAACCGTTGCCGCGTTTTGGGAGCGCCGCGCCCCACCGGTCGCTTCCAATAGGGTTTTGAGAAAAAAAAACTGTGGGAACGAAACCGTCGATATTTCATTGAATTGGAAGGACATTTAACAAACTTAAACAAAATTCGACAAACTTAAACAGAATTTAACTAAATTCGAACTAAGCCCTAAACCCTAGATCTAGCGGCGGCGGAGGAAGCTCAAGAAGGAAGCTAGTCGACGATGATCTCCGGCTCGTGAGGAGGAAGTTTCATCTGCGTCGCCGCATTAACGCCGCCCACCGGTACGTCTGCCACGAGCATTGACGCCGACGACGCGTGCGCGCCACCGCCTGACCTTCCAGTGCTGCGCTCGACGCGTCGCGTCGTCTGCGCCCGCCAGGGGAACCGCTGCGTCATTAAAACGGGCATATCTGCCACAATAAATCCCCTGTCCAGCCGTTGTGCGGCTGACGAGACGGTCCCGCGCGTCAGTATCCGACGTGGCTCGCGTTGCCGCGGTTGCCGACACGCCCGCTTGCGTCCCTAGAACCTGAGCGCGAAGCGGGGTTGCCGGACGTTCTTTCGGGACGTGCCGGCAACTTTTTTGGTACTGGGCGCGCCGCTGGGGAGGAATTTGGTGCCGGCGCGCCCAAAACGTCGATTGGGAGCGGAGTTGGGCGCGCCAGTGGAGATGCTCTTATACCTCGCATTTTGCTGATAATTTGCATTTATGTCGGTCTCTTGAAGCTATGAATGAGATCAGAGAATTGCAAGCTGAAGCTAGTGAAACCACTCACAGGTTTGATAATAATGACACTTGGGATTATGTTTGGTGAGAAAAGCAGTTCAAGGCCAAGAAATATTATGAACATCATGCCTCATGCTGCATTCAATTGGATCCGGAAATCCAAATCCACTCCTAAGATGAAAGTTTTCTGTTGGCTTCTTTTCTCTGATAGATTGAACATCAGTGATATGCTCAAGGGAAGAAATTACAAAATTAATTTTGGCTTCAATGGCTGAGTGTGGCATAATCCTCTAGAAGAGACTTTGGAACATCTGGTCTTTCAGTGCGGTATCAGCAGGTCTTGCCGGCATATTCAGGGGATCAGTTGACAAATTATAGGCAAATACTCGCTCCGTTTTTTAATATAAGATGTTTAAGTTTTTGTCCACATTCACATGCACATAAATGTATGTAGACACAGTTTAGTTTATATGTTCACTCATTTTAGTGTGCATATAGACAACATGTGTACCACCTAAAATATCTTATAGAGTATTAAAAAACGGAGAGATAGATTGAAAATCATACTCAGGCAAAGCATCGACGGACCGGACCAATGTTAGCTGAAGTCCTCATTATTTGAGCATGGAGTATTTGAAAGGAAAGAAATAATCTCCTGTTTAATGGGATAACCCCTCAACATCATGCACGGGAAAAGCGGCGACGTCCCCGCCTGTAGGTAGCACATGTACACGCCTGAAAAAGGGAGCGCGCGAGGGCGAGTGCGATGCGCGTATGGACGACGATCACCATCTCCATTATTTCTGTTGCTTTTGCCCCACCGGCCACCGCCACTCTCGTCCGGCGTCCCATCTACCGCGATCGATCGAGTCGTAGTGCTGTTTGTAGGTATCATGGCGCGTAACCATTTTACCGATCGATCGATCGGCATGCTTTCACACCGCAGTGCGTGGCAGCTCGGCGCTGTCCTGTAATGCTGTATTTTTTTTCCGAAATGAGGATAGCCCCAGACTTATCGGAGTTCAGAACAACAATTATTACAACTCAAGGATCCTGAGACATGAATCAACCAGTGAAACAAAACTACTCACATGGAAAAGCCTATGCCTTAATATGATATAGTCTAAAATTAAGCTGCCAGCCGTATCGGTGTAGCAAGTCCCATGCAACTGTTTTCAAACGGGCACAACCTGAATCTATGTCCCGGCAGCGCTCCACCGGCTAGAGAAAGGAGCATATGCACGAATCCACTTACCTAGCTACTCCCGTGGTTCCAAATGATAAAATGTTTCGATATTTTAATGTCGACTAGATACAGAAATAAACGAACCAACACACTAACACGAGTCAAGATAAATGGGATTCGAAAGTTTTAATATGTATGTTCACTCTCAATACATATGTAGGCCATATTGAAAATATACAAACATCTTATAATAGTAAACTACTCCCTTCTTTGGTAAATATAAAACGTTTTGAGAGCTTAATTGAACTCCAGAAACGTTTTATATTTACAAGCATAGGTAGTAGTAATGTCATGCATTATTGCTAGACAGTGTACAACCCAAAGAATGGATTGCTTTCATTCTGCAGGAAATTATTTTCTTGACGTGGTTCTGCATGTTATTATTGGAGTAACTGCAGTTTTGAGAGAGCAGAACCACGTCAAAAAAAATACGATCCGTCGTCCAGCACCAAAGACACACCAAACCAAGCTACGACTTTTGTCTCCTCTCACTTTGTGTCACCATTGTAGTCTATCCCGAGCGCCGACGTGTACTGGCAAACAGGATAGCAGGTCTCCAAAATCTCTCGCTCTTTTGACCACGACTACTCACGTTTTTCATCACGAGTCATCTACCGTCCAAGTCGAGCGGTGCTACATATCGCTGTTTTCAACGTCGTCTATTCGGACTAGTTTGAGCCAACATTGTCGTCAACAATGTTATCGTTGCACCAACAACTACTTCATATACAACCAACACATGATTAATGCATCTAATATGTAAGCATGTTCCATGTGCACTGCTACCGTTCATGATGTGTAATGCATCTAATATGTTTAAGTTTCATATGATATACTCCCTTCGTTCCACAATCCACAATGTAAGATGTTTTGACCTTTTGCCACATTCACATGCACACATATGTATGTACAGGGGCGTAGACAGGCCCCAGGCCACCCTGGCCTTGGCCCGGGGCGTGAGCCCAAAATTTATGCTAATTTGTTGCTACAGTACAACACTATAGCGTACTGTAGCCACAGTATAGTGAAGGTGGCCTGGGACGTACTCCGATCCTGGCTACGCTACTGTGTATGTAGACATGTTTTAGTGTACATGTCCACTCTTTTTTGTACGAATCTAGGCAACATGTGTAACACCTAAAACATCTTATATTATGAAACAGAGAGAGTAATAGTTATTTTCATCATGATTAATCGTGAAATCACCTAATTGTCCAGCACATGCATGCTTAGCTTAATTAATCGGCAATATAATTTGCTACCGCCAGTTTCAGTGAGCTGGCTCAGCCCGGCCGAGAAGGTAACACAATCAAGTACTATCTCCGTATCTCGTGCGACCGTGACGCTCGAACAAGCCGGGCGGTCCAGTAGCGTGGAGTAATTGGGTTTGGAGCGCCGTCCATGCCAAGTCGTCTTCCCTCGGCCCGATCCTCGCACGCAATGCTGCAACGGCCGGCAGAAATCATGCACGTCGGTTTCCCGAGCAGCCGCCGGGTCCGAACAGGTACTACAGCTTGTAATCCCGGAGGGGCAATCAAAAAAAAAAAAAAAAAAAAGCAGCCGCCGGGTCTGTCTTCCATCAACCATCAAACATACACGGCGGGTGGCGTTATGAACTCTGGACAAAGTGTATTTGGTAGGTTGTATCACATGGTAGTATGAGTTTTCCAACTGAGCTATGCTAACCTTGGCTAGCTAGGTTGGATTGAGATTTTGTCGTGTGTTTGATAGGTTCAGTAGCGGAGCCAGAATAATCAGGGAGCCTAGGCAAAGTCTATAAATGAGGACGATGGCCAACGTCGTTTGCCCAATAAACATTATAGCTAAGCTCTATATTTATACTAATCCTTAATGGAGAGTCGCCGGACGAGCCCGGGCAGCTGCCCAGGTCACCGGGAGCTGGCTCCGCCCCACATGATGGAATGAGATGTTGTTTGGTAGATTGTATGTACTAGGGCATGCCGACATTATAGTCCAAAAATTAAAATTATAGATAGATCCAAATTCTTACACAAAGGACCCTGAACAGAAATTAAAAAAAGCAATCGGGTCCTACATCGGCGCTGGCCGGTCTTCCTTGGCGGCGCGAGAAGACACCAGGCGGCGGCGCGGGCCGGTCTTCCTTGGCAGCGCGAGGAGGCGCAAGGCGGCGGCGCGGGCTGGTCGTCCTTGGCGGCCAGGAGACGAGGTCGGAGGAGGGAGACGAGATCGACGACGGCGAGGAGATCAGGTCAACGGTGTCACTGCCAGGAGTTCACAACCCGGCAGGGCTGAGGGTCCTTTTCCATATGAGTAGGGCATGACCCAGGTTAGTAAACCAGGCTACCAAACAACCAAAAAGTGGATGGGGTGAGATTTTCTGGGTGCAACCGGGCTACCAAACATGCCCTATGCCCATCTCTAACAGGCCACCCCAAAACCGGACACCAAATGTGTCTGTTTTGGTCCGTTTGAGGCGGTCCACGGACACAATGAGGCATGGGTCCGCCTCTTGTCCCTTTGGGGTGGGGGGCAAACCCAACGGCCCACCCTATTTTTTCAGGTCTGGGGTTTTTTTTTTCTTATTTCCAATGTATTGAAACTTGAAATAATTTGACAAAAAAGAATAAATGAAAATAATAGTAAATAAATTAACACTATAACATCACATAGTTCAAATGAGACATAGTTCACACGAGACATAGTGCAAATGACATATAGTCCAAATGAGATAAAATAAAGTAAAGACCGAGATGATCATGCATCTTGTTCACGGATCATTTTCTGCTTCTTGATGAACCAAACATGTTGCTCCGGGTTCATGATGTTCACCATCATGATGTAGTTCTCCACGGTCATCAACACGAGCTTCACCAGGTTGTCCTCGGCCTTGATGCGGTTCTCCTCGGTCATCAACGCGAGCTTCTCCCAGTTGTCCTCGGCCTTGATGCGGTTCTCCTCGGTCATCAACGCGAGCTTCACCCAGTTCTCCTCAGCCTTGATGCGGTTCTCCTCGGCCTTCATCGCGAGCTCCGCCTCATTGGCCCTTGTTTGTGAATTGGCCTCATCAATCTCTAATTTTACCTTGGCCATCTCAAGGAAGTTGGCCAATGCCTTTTCTTTGTCTCAGCGTTTGCCCTCATCTCTTTTCGTACTTGACTCCTCCTTGCCGGCGATCAACCCTTTCAACGTCTCCTCCAATGCAAGAGTCGAAGCCTGTCGCTTCAAATCTTGCTTCAGGTCTTGTGTCCCCTCGGCCTCACGGCACGGGCCAACGAGCTAGGGTCGCCCTCTTCACCTTCATCTTCGGCATCGTTTGGGCGCTTCTTTGATGCATTGCCCCCTTCCTTAATGAATCATAGAGTTCGGTCCACTTTGGGCATGTTTTGATAAATGGCCAACAATGCTTCAATGTGAATCATAGGGGTGACGTTGAGGTCAAGGGCGATGGCCTGCATGGAAGATATCTCCGGCGAGGTATCCCTCGAGCTGAGACATGACGATGTAGCCGCGAGCGGGTACGCACACGGCGACACTGAGGAGAGGGCAGGCGAGGCGGACCTTGGCGGTTTGCCTCCCACGGCGGACGACACCGAGCTCGCCGCCGAGGGCGAGATGAGCGCGCCACCCCCAAGTACCGCCTCGAGGACCTCTCCCTTGAGCATGAGTACAGCTCGGGCGGCGACCTCGTGCGCGATGACGTCCGCGTTGGCGCGGGCCTGGACAGTGGCGATGCGTTCCGCCTCGACCGCCTGAACGCGGGCAGCCTTGGCAACGACCGCTCTCTGTCTCTCCTTTTCCCTTCGAGCTTGTCTCTTGTCGGACTCGGGGAGCCGCTCCTTCTTCGGCTTGGATAGGCCGGCGGCGCCCTTCTGCGGTGGCTCCACGGCGGCGTCGGCCTCCATCGGTGGCGGCTGGGGGCGGCGCCAGAAGGGGTCAAGGGTTTGGGGGGAATGGGAGGAGAGACGAATGTGTGGCTGACGACTGGACCGGGGAGGACAAAAGAGGACACATGCCGGACATGGACAGTGTCTGTTTCACGGTTTAGGCGAAACGGACAGGTATGCGGATGCTCGGCTGTTTGGGTTGGCCCGTTGGGTCGTGCCCCTGTCCGCTCGGATAAGAACGGACCGTCCGCACAGGTTTGTGGTGGCCCGTTGGGTACGCACCTTTACATGTGGCAATGTTTGACCAGAAGATGCGTCCACGGTCCACGGTCCACCAAAACCCCCCGCTAATCGAACACCACACTGGCAGACAGGTGAGCCCCACAGGACAGCCAGGCTCCCGTTTCGTCGCCACATATCTACCGCGCTCGTCACTAGCCGCCGAGCAGAGCAGCAGCAGCAGGACTGACTGAGTGACTGGTAGAGACTAGAGAGTAGTAGAGTGGTTGTGCCGCGCGGGGCGTGCGTGCGCCGTGCAGCGTCCACTGCTTCCTGCATATTAAACTCCCCCGCCCTGCCTCGCCACGAGTTCCACTTCACATCCCCGGAAGAATTTCTCACGGTCAAACGAGGCGCCGCCCCCCGGGAGGAGATCGACCGAGCGAGCGAGCGAGCGAGCATGGAGGCCAAGTACGCGGAGCTGCGGCGCGCGGCGGAGGAGACGCCGGCGGTGGACGGGCACGCGCACAACCTCGTCGCCGTGGGCTCCTCCTTCCCCTTCCTCCGCTGCTTCTCCGAGGCGGAAGGCGACGCGCTCGACTTCGCGCCCCACTCCCTCTCCTTCAAGGTACGACCACCGCGACTCCGCGAGCCTGCTAGCTCTGCTTATCCGCTCCCCGGCCCCGGGGCGGGCGGCCTTGACGGCTTGACCGCGCCGCTCGCGTGAGTGACTTGCATGCATTCTCCTCCGCATCGCACCATCCGGCCTGCTGCTATCTGTTACGACTGCAGAGTGCAGACTGTCGCGCGTGCTAGATTATGTCGCCCATGGAGTTTGCTATTTTTGTCTGATGAAGCCATACGTGCTCTAATTTTTTTTTTTTAGACGAATGAATTACATAACTATTTATGTGATTGAAAAAAAACCAGAGTTGTTATGATTCCGTTCCACCCGTGTACTACCGGATGGAGTAATTCAAAACGGCAACCACAGCTGGTGGTTTTGGAGGGCACAGACGAAAAACAGTGCACATCTGTTGTCCATGACACCATGTTCTATCCGTTTGTTGTTATTATTGACTGGCGGTATCAGCAGAATATGAGGATGAGTACGTTCGTCTTTTTCTTTACTGGTGGCATGGGAGAGGTCACCAGCTTTACGCCTGCTTTGCCAAATGCCAGTTACAGTTGCGCGGTGGGGGTGCCGTGCAGTAGACCTTTTGTCCCGTCTCTCTTTGCCCTGCAGCAAGGTCCATTCCATGGATGGTGCGCTGCTAGGCCCATGCGAGGTGCTGGCGTTACTTGGCATGGTTCTTCCTTCTGCACTTACTGCTATATGTTCATGCCGCCATGTGATGTGGCCCATCTTTAGTTCGTCAGTGCTCTGTCTGTCTGTGAGGCACTTGTAGCTTTCTGTGGTTCCAAACGCTCTAACAGTCTTCGTTTCTTGCAATGAGAATTAATGTCGTTCTTCTGTCTAGAAATGGGAAATGTTGTTCCACTTGCTTATTGCATGGTATCTAAGGATATATTTTCAGCATCTATGACATCCTTGCCATGTCACTGAATGCAGAGAAGCCTGAAGGACATTGCTGAGTTGTACAACTGTGAAGCCTCGCTTGAGAAGGTGGAGGAATTCAGGAGGACCCAAGGGTTGGCGTCTATCGGTTCAAAATGCTTCCAAGCTGCCAATATATCCGCGATCCTCATGGATGATGGCATACAATTTGATAGAATGCTTGAACTGGAGTCCCACAAGGATTTTGTTCCCACGGTTGGCAGAGTTCTGAGAATCGAATGGCTGGCGGAAACAATCATCAATGATGTGAGTCTACTTTCCTGTATTGTTAACTAGATTCTAATAAATGGTAAATGATATTTGCAAATCTCTTATGCACAAAGTAGTTATCCACATTTTCTTTCAGAAGGTTAATTTTGTCTAGATTATCAACGTAATGATTCATCTACATGATATTTGGAGCCTCAAATAATAACAGATTAACAACTGTGGTTTAATATCAACATTCACTACAATAGTAGCATGTCAAGGTATTTTCAGTGCCTCTATTAGCTCAGCGACGATTTCATCGAGTGGGGGCACCTAACTCTGCGATCGTTGGTTCAGACACAGCAGAAAGCAGTGTCCACGCTTATCCTCCTAGCTGCCTGACTGATCTGGAAGACACACAATGCATGTGTCTTCGACAGCAACCGCCTGGTAGTGCAATGCCTAGTCTATAGGATAATGTCGGAGGCTAGGGCTTGGTATGAGTCCCGCACTTTGGTGTTGTGTGCTCTTCTGCCCCATTAGTTAGGGGCATGTCAGCATGTGGCATTCTGTGGGTTCACCTTTTCTAAGGCTAGGGCTATTTTCGTCCTATCAATGCACGGAGACGTTTTTTGTGTTTTCTCCAAAAAAAAAATGTCTCTGTTAATTATTTGAATATTGTCCAGTAAAATTTCATAGTTAAATCTTGACGAAACTAATTACTACTTTCAGGAATCATTCAGTGGATCAAGCTGGACGTTGGACTCGTTCACTGAAACTTTTCTGTCTAAGTTCAAATCATATCCTCGAGAGTTTCTGTTGACATATTGGACGAATTTTGTTTTATTTATCTGCATGGTATCCTTAACTAATTTATTACAGTTGCCAATAAAATTGTTGGGTTGAAAAGCATAGCCGCGTACAGAAGTGGCTTGGATATTGATCCATGTGTTAATAAGACCGACGCAGAGGATGGTCTTCGTAAGGAGCTAGCAGGTAAACCTATTTCTTCTGTTGGGAGAGAGAATTTCTAAAACAGACAAACCCTGTCGCCATCTGTGATTATAAGATCAAATTTATGCTTATACTCCATACTTTTCAGGTCAAAGACCTTTCCGGATTACAAATAAGAGCCTGATTGACTATCTATTTACTTGCAGTCTTGAAATGGCTGTGCTGTTTCACTTACCAATGCAGATTCACACAGGGTAATGACTGCATTTTAGATTTTGTGAAAGCATTTTTCTGTTTTGGCCATTTCAAGATATCTTCTACACAATTTCAGCTTTGGAGATAAAGACCTAGACTTGCGAAAATGCAACCCTCTGCATCTGCGTGCTGTTCTTGAGGATGAAAGATTCGCTAAGTGCCAACTAGTTCTTTTACATGCTTCATATCCATTTTCTAAGGAAGCATCCTATCTTGCATCAGTTTACTCCCAGGTTGGAGCCTCGTCTTTATACAATTATTTTTCCATTCTGTTTAATTTATGTTAACCATCATAAAAAATCACAAACAGGTCTATCTTGATTTTGGTTTGGCAATCCCAAAACTTAGTGTTCAAGGAATGACATCATCACTTAAAGAGCTTCTGGAGCTAGCTCCCATAAAGAAGGTACCATGTCCGTCTTCTGAATAATTATTTCTGTATTAGCTGAAGATTTTAATTCGTTCTTCGGGAAACACATTTTGCTTCGTGTTCGAAGGTGCAGAAAAAGTGAACTAATTATTGTTCTCCACAACTATAGTACTCCCTTTGGTGCCAAACAATACTTAGTAGGTTACTTTCGATTTTTTTTAAGATGGTAATCAGGTTTGAGACCTCTCTTTCCTACTTTTCTCTTACAATGCATCTAAGTTTACTTGTGTTAGTCGTGTGTGTAATAATTACTCTTAAGTTTCCTTTTGTAATATAATTCCATTTTCATTGCTTTGCAAATATCTTGAGACAGGTCACTTCATCACTTATGTATGTTCTTTCTCATTTTCGTATCACTTCTGGAGATACGATGTGAATGATATTTTTATTTGTTAATCATTTGCAGGTCATGTTTAGTACAGATGGATATGCTTTTCCAGAGACATACTATCTAGGTACAATCCTCTGTTTTAAATATTTTATAAGATGATCAAAGATCATTCTACGTCAGTATGAACGTTTGATATCTTTCAGTAATCAAATCAAACATTTGGATCAATAATAGATAGAAAAGAATATGAAGTTTTGGTCCTTCTGGTACATATATATACTCATTGAAATTTGTACTGCGTACAAGGAAAGTTGCCCAAAGCACAGAGAGCTTCCATAGTGTGCATGTAGTTATTGATTTTATGTGATAATTTATACCTTGTGCTGATTTACAGGTGCAAGAAGGGCACGTGATGTTGTTTACCATGTCCTATCAGCTGCATGTGAAGATGGCGATCTTAGCATTCAGGAAGCTATCGATGCAGTTGAGGATATCTTTAGAAGAAATGCATTGAATCTGTACAAGTTGAATGGTGCCAACGGGTCAATCCATCAGAAAATTACGATAACTGACAGTAGGATATCGACATCTTCTGTTGAGCAAGATGTGCTCTTTGTTCGGATTGTCTGGAATGATGCTTCAGGTCAACATAGATGCCGTGTAAGCACGTCTTTCCAAGCACATGCTGCATTGTTAACATGATATAATATAGTTTTTATCGCTGATCATTTCACGTTCTTTTATGGACCAAAAGTTATTTGCTAGCAATTTTCTTAAATTACAAATTACTATATTGTTGTGGAAAATGGGTCCACTGTATCAAGGCAGGAGTAGCAGCGTGGGAGGAATCCATGAAAGAGAAGTATTGCAAGAGTCCATTAGGAAAGTATAGGATTAGGAAAGAATCCACTTGTATAAGGAAAGGTCTAATGAGTCCAATTGTATTAGGAGAGGTCAAGGGTCTACGCATCCACTATATAAGGATGTCATGTATCTAGGGTTGAGACAAGCAAGAACATCAATCTGATCTCTCCCTCGGAATTCTCTCTTCTCAACCTATGTCTGCCCAATCCCTCGCAGCCATGCCGTCTGGCTATCTTCTGCACGGTAGTTATCCCGTTGTGGATCTAAGTCCACAACATATATAAACCCAATGGTTAGCATGAACATTCGAAGATTGCCTGCAAGTCGTTCATTCCAACAGACGGTCAGTGTAGTACTTATGAAACTACGCAATAATTGCACGGTGCAGCATGTGCTCGCTTGTGACTTTGTGCAGACAATCAGCTTACCCTACCTTAGAATGCCATCAATCTTAGAATTGCTAATATCATAACAAATCTTGAGAAATAGAACTTCACTTTCAGGTTGTGCCGGCTGGAAGATTTTATGAGATTGCAAAGAATAAGGGTGTTGGCCTGACTTTTGCATCAATGGGAATGACTTCCTTTTGTGATGGCCCAGCTGATGGGACAAACCTTACTGGTGTAGGCGAGATAAGGCTTATGCCGGATATGTCAACAATTTTGAGACTCCCATGGTAAACTGGATTTATTTAATGTCTTTTCAGTACTTCTTTCTATTGGGCTATCGCTTACGTCTCCGCTTATCTTCATTATTTTCGCTTTGGTCTTGGAGTCTTATTTCTCTCACGCACATCCACCCACACACAAGTCATATTTATATTATCTCTATTTGTTGTGTATATTCAATAAAAGATACCATGGTGATTCTATTAGTAACTATTAATTACTGTTGTATTATTAAATGGATATCTGATTTCTGACACCCTTAGGAGTTAAAGAAATGTTGTGATCACACTACTAGTTTGTTTGAATACTTTTTCGTTTGTGGACAATCGATTCTGTGAACTTATTAAGGCACCATTAAACTAATGGTTGTTCATTCCTTTTGCAAGGTCAAGACGTGAGGAAATGGTGATGGCTGACATGCAAATAAGGCCAGGAGAAGCCTGGGAATACTGTCCTCGATATGCTTTAAGAAAAGTCACAAAAGTTCTGCTGGATGAATTCAATGTGGTAAGAATAAACCCATATTTTTGCCACATAACTTTGCGAATACCATTTTTTCGTGTTTTCAGTTCTTTAGGTGCATTTATTTTTGTATTCATGATCTGTTGTTTGTTCCTTCTAGACAATGAAGGCAGGTTTTGAGAATGAATTTTATCTCCGCAGAAAATTAGTAAGGTACCTTTTCCTGAGGACCCCGACTCTGAGTAACAATATAGCATGTTAAAGGCTGTGTGTTCTTTATGTGACCAATTTTTTTAAAAAAATCTGCAGTGACGGACATGAGCGTTGGGTTCCATATGATAATAGCAGTTACTGCTCAACTTCATCTTTTGATGGTGCCTCATCTATACTGCAAGAAGTATATTCTTCTCTTAAAGAGGCAGCCATTGTGGTTGAGCAGGTACGTAGTGATCTTACTGCCAAAAATATGTCAAGACTTGTGACGTTTGATATCAAATTCTTTTTCTTTTGATTATATGTCATGATTCATTGATTAATTGTTTTTCTATGTTTACCTCTACTTCTTTCTCCAAAAATAAAATAAATAAAAGCTGCATGCTGAAGCTGGAAAGGGGCAGTTTGAGGTAGCCTTGAAGTATGTGATGTGCACTCTTGCAGCTGATAATCTGATATATGCTCGCGAGATTATTAAATCAGTTGCTCGAAAGCACGGGTTGATAGCAACGTTTCTTCCAAAGTAAGTTAATGGATCAACATATCATATTCAACTTCCAGCTCGTTTCAATTTTCTATTATCTGCATACAAGTCATCTTCTTGGAGAGTGGAGACCAACAACTTTCTTCAACACTTTGTGGTCATATGTGAAGCAACTGTAAAGGGAACGTTAGCTCATTCTCTTAGCACATCAAACATCATATCTGTCTACACTTCTGTTCTTTTGTCAGTAGCACGTTGTTAAGTATGAATACTGTTTTGCGTTATCAGTAAATCGTAAATGACCACTAAGCAGTGTTGCCAGAAAACATTAATGTCTTGTAAATTTTAAAGGATCAACATGATCGAAACGAGCTACAGCTGATTAAACGATCCTACTGCTACCCCAATGTTTTACTCTGTCACGATATGTAAATATTGGGTTTTTAGCAATACTGAACCACCATGTGTGGTTCGAAAACAAAAATCGTCAATCATGTGAAACTTGCCTTTCTGGTACCTGATGCTTTGTTCTGCTGGACACAGACCTGACCTGAATGATATTGGATCTGGTTCCCATGTGCATCTGAGTTTATGGAAGGATGATCAGAATGTTTTTATGGGATCAAATGAATATAATTACTATGGGATGTCAAATGTTGGAGAACAGTTCCTTGCTGGAGTATATCATCATCTTCCATCAATCTTGGCATTTACGGCTCCTCACCCTAACAGGTAATATCTTCCAGCAAAGTAAGAATGGATCTTAATTCGATAATATTATTGTGGCTAAATTTGGTATTTGTTGCTTGCATAAGCTTCTTGATGGATGTCAATGCATCTGTATACTTAAGATTTAAACACAAATGTCGAACACTGAAGCATCAATTTTAATGATCATTGGCTTCTCTGTATGTAGCTACGATCGGATTCAGCCAAATACATGGAGTGGAGCCTATTTATGCTGGGGGAAAGAAAATCGGGAGGCTCCATTGAGAACCGCGTGCCCACCTGGTGTGCCTCTCGATATGGTCAGTAACTTTGAAATTAAATCGTTTGATGGGTGCGCAAATCCGCACTTGGGACTTGCTGCTATTGTTGCTGCTGGGATTGATGGGCTCAGGAGAGGCCTTAAGTTGCCTGAACCAATTGGTATGATTTTCTTAAATTACTTACCTTATTATTGTCTCTCTCGGAGCATTACTGATATTTAGCCTGCTACTATGTTGTCTGAAAATGCTCCTAGAAAAAATGCTCCTAGAAACATATTCAGCATGTTATGTGATCCATACAAGAACACATACACCATGATAGAAAATTTACACTACATTATATGTCTGGAATTAGATTTTTTTTAATATGTCTGGAACTGTATTCTTTTCAATTGACTAGCTTTCCTCAAGGAGTGTGATGTCGTAATGTCTCCTATGTCTCTTACAGAATCAAATCCTGCAGATTATGCTTCCAAACTCAAAAGGCTACCACAGGACTTACTGGAATCTGTTGAATCACTTGCTGCAGACAAAACTTTGCATGAACTAATCGGTGATAAGCTTATCACAGCCATTATAGCTGTACGAAAGGTTAGTGCTTAAGTCCTGTCCTTCACATTGTAAACTCTAGAGAATTATCGGAAATACAATGAAAACTATCACATTGCTTTAGATTGATAATTACAAAGAACTCACTCATGAGTACCATTTCCTAATGCATGAAAGAGGGGAATGCATTCCTAACTTTTCTGTCACTTTTTTTTCCAGGCTGAGATTGATCACTACTCGAAGAATCCAGGGGCATTCGGCGATCTCATTCACCGTTACTAAGAAAAAAAAACTTGTTTCAAGACCATTTTTGTTGTTACTGAAAGGTTATGCCGATGAATGATGTTTGACCATTGCTGATTCTCATACTGAACTTGCAGTCCTTGGTGTTTTTTTTCAGTTAATAATAAAATGCTCCTACGATTTGAAATCTGGCACTCGGCAAACTATTGTTGTCCTGGCAGGAAAATCCAACAGAAAAAAAAAGAATAGATCTCTTTGTCACTTAGCTGCACGCTGAAATTACGTTTATCGCAATGACATGACTGGTTCTTCATTGTTTGTGGCGGAAGGATTGTACTGGCGGGGTCCGCGAAAACCCGCTTAAGTATGATTCAAGTTAAAATTGAACTAACGTGTCACGATCAGCTGAAACTGATTTTCTAGCTAATATACACGAAGTGGGCCGGGTTCGGGCGCCGCTATGAAACCCTAGGCGGAACCCTTGAAAAGCTTATCACGTCATCCAGGAGTGTCCGCTCATCTGTGTCTGCTGGGAAATCTGGAAGAACGGAACACGTACATCCTGGGCAAATTGTACCTTAATGTGTTGCTTCTGGGTCTTTTTTGGTTCAGGCATAGGCCCTATGTTTCGTCCTACTGTACCAATACAAAAGGCAAAATTTCTGCCTTGTTTCGAAACAAACAAAAAAAATCGCCACAGCTGTGCGACTGCTAAAATTGTACTCCCTCCGTTCCAAATTAGTTGTCTTTCATTTGTACAAAAGTGGATGTATCTAGACATGCCGTTCCAAATTAGTTGTCTTTCATTTGTACAAAAGTGGATGTATCTAGACATATACATCCACTTTTGTACAAATGAAAGACAACTAATTTGGAACGGAGGGAGTACAACCAGAGAGAGAGAGAGCAAAAAGAATAGATACAACCAGAATGAACATGGCATACCTGTACAAACCATTTTCAATCTCTCCACAGCTTTACAAACTTCATTCCCCTATTTTCCCACCTTCTCTACTCACAGATTGTTTAGACACGACTCATGTACCGCGAGAAACGTAACAACAGCTACAGTTTGGGTATCACGAACTTGCCTGGCGATGCGATGGCCATGGATAACAAGCTCAATCATGGTCACGGATCTATTGACAGCATTTACCACCGTACTTTGCATGACTTTCCTGCTGCTGTTTCAGAATGTTCCTCTTCACAACCGACGACGAACCTTCCTCCAAGAGACTTGGAACCTCAAGGATCTGCATGACGGCGATAATTTTAAGTGTCTGTTTATGATGCATACTTCTAGAGGCATGCCTACTAGCAGAAAATTAAAGGAAACTGGAAATGCAACTTAATTCAGTTGTGTTCCCCTGTTTTGCATCTTCTTAATTGCATAGAAGATTTAAAAATCTAAGGTTGTGGGGGCACAGTATCTCAAGTCTTTACCTTTAGCACGAGTTCTTCAAAACAACTCTCAACATTTTCTCGTGTTTTTGCACTGCTTTCACGAAACAGACATCCGGATTCTTGTGCGAAGGCAAGACCCTCTTCTCTTGTGACTGTTCTCTCATCATCCTGCAAGAGGGGCCATAACCATCAAAACTAAGAACTGCATCTATGTCCACCTGACCAATTTGTGATTTTCAGAATTATTAGAAAGATAGCTGAAAGGAGTAAATACTAGTAAATAGTTTGTGCATATTTTAGAATGAGATCACAATATATTCAGGAAAATAACAATTTATGTTTGCAAGAAATGATACCTTGTCAACTTTGTTTCCAACCAGCATTTTGATGCAGTCTTTGTTTACTGAGTTTAAATCTATCTCCGTAGTCCATACATCACCCAAATTTGTGAAGCTCTCTCTCTTCGTCACATCATATACTATATGAGTGAGATATTAGACCTTAATCAAGTTCTGAGTATGAAACACTAATATACGAAGAAACATATATGGATACATTCTCAAAATAATTCACCACTGCAAGCTCTGTCTCTCTCTGTTTTTTTTAAAGGACCTTAATCACCACTACAAGGTTTCATGGAGTATTTTTCAAGCAGGTACGTAAATACGTAATCATTCTAAATTAAGATCAAAGGTTCGACTAGATATGCGATTTATACTGTGCTGAAAACATGAGCAAATAAGATACTCTCAGCTAACAAGTCCATGCATATATACAGAAAGAAGCATCCACAAGTGAAGAAAAATACTCCCTCCGATTGGAAATGACTGACACATATTTGTCGAAATACGGATGTATCTAGACGTATTTTAGTGTGTAGATACATCCATATTTTGACAAATCTATGCCAACCATTTCCGATCGGAGGGAGTAGTATATAGTTTGGTGAAAGGGTACATCCTTGTGTCACTAATTTCAGATAATTTCATGCATTGCAAGTAACACTGTTGATTGAGGTCATGGAGGGAAGAGAAATGCAAGAGATCTGTGCTATAGAAAAGGACTATTTACATATTGCAGCACTGAGTAGCTGACCTACTGATGAGAATACAGGGATTGACTAAATAGATCAATCTACACAGTTCTATGGCATATCTCGAATGTCTGACATCTAAGTGAGGGAATTTGAGGTTAGGATAACAATATAAGTAAGAAGTAAAAAAATAAAAATATAATTATTACCTAAAATAATTCCTTGAGCACCTCTGTAGTAAGAACTAGTGATGGTCCTAAACCTTTCCTGGCCAGCTGCAGAAAAACAGAAAATGACGTCCAGAAGATTAAAAATATTATATATACCATGGCATAATTCACCTTGTTTACAGAGAGAAAAACACCATCTAGAAGTACTGCCATAGTGAAGTGTGGGTAATATGGTAAAACACTGAATTACTTTAGGACAGAGCACTGGAGTGGGGTATAAACTCGGAATATTGGATCCGGTGATGGAAATGATGTTGGGGAACAAGGGGGTACCATGAGGGATGTACCCAAATAATTTAAGCAGAAAGCACAAAGTGGGGGTACAAATCTGTGAGCTGGAACCTCTGGCAGCTATGATGATGTTAGGATAGGGCAGTGGCTACATGGGGGAAAAACTCCCAACAAATTATGTGCAAAGGAAACTAGTTTATCTTACAAATGATGGTAGAGAAGGATGTGAGGTCAAAATAACTAGGAAGCAAATTCTAGGCATATTCCATGTTTAATGTTGTTCTTGGCTCATAGTACTTTTTTAGCGTTAGCTCCTTGTGGTATGTTAAAGCATCGTTGCATGTTGATGAGAAAACTTCACCACTTATTCTTGCATAAGATAAGTTCTGGGAACATCACACATGACAACTTACTTGGACTTGGGACTTATTTGTGCTAGTGCCTACTAGGCTAGTACCAAACAGCATACTAAACCGGTTGGCGGTTGAAAAAATGAGAGGCTATTGTGAACTCACCAGTATCCCATATAGTCAGCTTCAGCTTCTTTCCACCAACAGTAAGAAACTTGATTTTAAAATCAACTCCTAGCAATCAGTGTTAAACAAAATTGTAAGACATGTGAAGTATACATATAGTACAAAAGAGCATGTAAAAATGGGATGGTGCGAAATCGGATGGTGTATAGAGCTGCATTGACAACACTCCTTTACCTCTAGGCCGCCTCAGGTTTATTAAGAGGCAGACTAGAGTGGTAGTAATTAATTTTCTTGAATTGTACGAATCAGGTCTTGAATTACTCAGGAAAGGTGGAGAATATAGGTGTACTTAGGTCTTCAACATAGTGTCGGGACGGAAATGGTACTCCCTCCGTTCCATTTTAATTGATGCATCCATATATCTACATATGGATGCATCAATTAAAATGGAACGGAGGGAGTACATAACGTCAGGGAGTTGGGGCCATTGCCATCCATTACGTACGGAGTACAAGTTAGAATAGTACAATTGACTTTTCTGAATCGGTGGACTGAGACAGGAAACAAGGTAGTATTTGCTTAGTGCGCAATCAGGTATTGTTGCACAAGCATGTACCGGTTTTCCTATCTTACCAGACAGCTTCATCATTTAAGCATTTCTTTGAATTATATGGGTTGATGGGGACCAACTTAGGAGCTGCATAATGAGACCAACCGTGAAGGACATATGGGGGTAGTAGCATTGGAAAATAGCGTCCAGGCGCAAGCGCGGCCAAGAGACAACGAGAAAGTCGTGGCAATTCAGCAGAATCAAAAGCAGAGAACAGCTGGGACATTCAACGGAAAGGGGTCATGTGCTTCCATTGGAAGCAGACAACAGAAGGAGGATCGGCCCATTGACTGGTCGTCGTATTAACTGAGCAGGGGAGTTGAAGCGGCAGCAATACGATCGGTGGACCTAGCAAGTAGAAGGAGACAGCGATCGGGTTGTCCGCTTCCATGGTTGATCGGACTGGACGAGAACGTACCGATGGTGGGCGCGATGTCTTCGTCGAGGTGGGCGGCGGCGACGAAGCTGACGAGGAGGCTGCTCTTGCCGACGCCCGAGTCCCCGATGAGCAGAATCTTGAAGGAGCACTCGTACCCGGCGCTGGCCCCCGGCGAGACCGGCGGCACCCCCATCCCCCTCGTCCCGTCTCAGATTCGACGGTGGACCGGTTCGGCGTGGCAGAGGCAGCGCGGGAGGGGAGGCCGGCTAGTTATTAAGGGAGAGCGGGCGGAGTAGCAGAGGCAGAGAGAGAGGCCCGGGAGGGAGGAGGCCGCGGCGGCAGAGGAGACAGGCAGCCAGACTGGCTTTGACTGGGCGAGATAGATGAAGACAAGAGGTGGGGCGCCACGGCTGGTTGATCGAGGGGAGGGGTCCAAGTGGCGCGGTGGCACGCGGGGCGGCGCGTCCCGCGTTTCAGGGAGAGCCGGAGAGGCGGAGGCCGATCGGCGCGGCGCCTGATCGGGTGGTGGCGTGTGGCTTTGTCCCTGCGTGCGCGCTGCGATCTCGGCCGTTTCCGGCGTCGCGGCAGGTCTTGGGTCGACGGGGTGCTGATTTTTTGGAAAAAAAAAATCCATTTTAAACCTTTGGTTTAAACTTGTACAACTAGGATAGATACATCTACACTAGGAGGAAAAGTCTTTTCCCCTCCTTCTCTCTCTCCTTATCCGTTCCTTGAGAGTCGCCTGTGTGCCGCCGGCGCCGCTCTGCTTCGATTCGGCCGGCGCGGCCGGCCGGAACGGAGTGAGAGCTGGTGGCCGTGCTTCCCTGTACAGAGTAGTTTTAGGTTCCCTCCTTGTTGCTGTAGTTCTAGATTTTGGTGTCCTTGTTTGGCCCTGTGTGGTGTTTGGCGAGTTGCCGTTCGTCTCTCCTCTGCTGGTGTTCCTGCCAGGCACTGGCCGGCCGTTTTGGCTGCCCTCTGACGAGCTCCCGAGGTGGAAGCTTGGCGGCAGGATGGCGACGGTGGAGAGCCCCTCAAATAATGGTAGGTCTGTCCACTTTCTTCCCTGAGTTGTGGCGATGTGGATCTTCCTCTGGCCGGCCGTGGAGGCGAGGAGAGGGAGTGGTGTGGTCACTTCATCTGCAGAGGTGAGGGTGGAGCTGCGGGGTTCAGGGCGCTGGAGCATACGAGCTGCTCTTGCCGTTCGGAGGAAGAGATGAAGCTGGCCGGGATGCTCCAGTGGGTGGAGATGAAGGCCTGCATCGTTTCTTCAGCGACCTCTTCTTTAAAGCTCGGTCTTCGGTGGTGGTGGTGGGTGTTCTGCTGCTTCGTGCTGGCTTCCCTTCATCTCTCTCTGGCCGGCCGTGGAGGCGAGGGGAAGAGGTGGGGAGGACGTGCTTCGTGCGGTTGCTGGGCGTCAGCGAGCTCGGCTCTGGTTCCAGTGCAGGGTTGGAGGAAGAAGGACTTCTGGAGAGGGAGACGCCATGGCTGTGTCTGTTCATCGTCAAGATTCCGTTGCTTGCGGCGGATGGCTCTTGCAGTCTTCTACATGTGTGGAGGTGGCTCTGCTCTCGGGTTTGCTGGCAGCTTGCCGTTTTCCTCTCCGGTGGTTTCATCGGCGTAGGGGATCGACGGCAGCTTTTCTGGTTGTTGTGCTGGAACTTGTGGTGGCGCTGGCTGTCTCCTCCGCCTCTACAGGAGAAGATCTTCTGGGATCTCGGAGTTCTTCGCCGGCTTTTGGCGCGGTGTTCTGGCTTCTCCGGCCAGCCATGGTGGCGTGGGTTGGAGTGGCTCTGTCAGCGTGCTCTGCTTCATCTTCGCTTTGTTCCTTCTTTCTCCGGCCGGCCGTGGTGGCGAGGGGAGAAGGTGTGGTCAAGGCGTGCTCTCGGCGGCGGTTCCGGCAAGCTGTGTTTGTGCTCAGTGCAGGGTTGGTTGGAAGAGGGGTGGCTGCGGGATGGAGGCGCCATGGCCGTGCTCGTTCAGCGATTTTCGGTTTCGTCGCTTGCGGCGGACGGCTCCTGCGGTCTTCTACATGAGTGGGGTGCTCCCTTTCCCGGGGTTGGCGGCGGCCTGGTGTCTTCTTCTCCGGCGGTGTTCGGCGATGGAGTTCATCTTCAGGCGTTTGCGGCGGTTCAACGGTCTGCCTCCCAGGTTCTTCAGGCGTTGCTGTTGTGCTGAGTTCTTCGGCTTGTTCGTCTGCGTATTTCTGTTCTTCGATTTGTAATCTATGTTGAATACGCAGTGTGGATCCTTTCAAAAAAAATATATATATATATAGGATAGATGGAACCCTGAACTCGAAATTCTATCGTTTGCACCCTGAAATGTTGAATCCCAGTCTAAATTGAATCTTGAACTTGTTTTCTAAACTAAAAATAAAAAGTATAAATTGCTACTCATGGTGACTAAGTTGGCCCATTCTTCCCCGCTGTCCTCAGCGCCCGCCACGACCTTTCGCGCCACCGTCTGTCGCCTCGATAGATTTGGTGTCGTCCACTAACCCCCAATTTATCTCGTTAAAACAACCTCGCCACGGTTGCCCCCCCCCCCCCTAGGCCAGCACCTGCCATGCGCAGTGTGTTGCGAACATAATTGGGATTCAGACCGTGCCACTGTCGGCATCGTGCTCCTCCCCATCGACGGAGACCTCGCCGAGCCCGCCGCCATGTCCAACAGCTTCGCCTAGCTTCCCTGAGTGTGTGTGCTGAAGGAATCGAAGCGGGAGGTCATCAGCATAAGTCCCCGCTTCCGTTTTCTTCGTATTGGGTCTAACGTCGCCGTTCCATCGATCTCTTGCACCACCCCGTCCTAATTCTCCTCCTCCGGCTCCTTGCCTTCCCTGGGTCATCCCTAAGCTATCATCCCTGCCGTCCAAATCCGAGCATCCCCAAACCTAGCTACCCGAGTCGGTAGTCCCCGCCTTTGTCGCGCACGGCTAGGAGTACGGTTTCTTGGTCATCGTCGCCCTCGGCGCGGCTCAGGGGCATGGGAGCGGAAGACGCGCGGCGATCCGAGGCAACGGGCGACCTCGGAGGCGAGGGGAACTTGGAGGAGGCGGTAGGCGAGCTTAGAGGCGGGACGCGGCGTTCCGGGCTCCGACCGAAGGGAGATGCGGAGGGTGGGCGTTCATGGGATTGGCATAGAGGCGCGGAGCTTGCCGGTTAGCAACTGAGAAGATCGAGAAGGGCGGTTGTGCGTGTACGAGGAATAAATTGGGAAACAGATGAATATGACATGTGGATCTCACCGCCCGTGAAAGTAGTCTATCCTCCCGGCCGGGATGCCTTTTTCTTGCCGGTGTGGCAAACAAGTTTAGAGTTCAATTTAGATCCGGACACAATACTTCAGGGTGCAAATGGCAGAGATTTTAACTTAAACCTAAAAAAAAAAGATTTTAACTTCAGGGTTCAATCTGGCCAAGCCGTATGAGTTCACAATTTAAAATGGACTTTTTCCTTGGTTTTTTTGCGATTCGGCCACAGTGGACGCTGGTGCGTCGGGGCGTTTCAGGTGCGTGAACACGACGGGATCTCAGCTCGATGCGGTGGGTTTGGTTTCTTGGCCTGTTCTGCGGCAGAGATAGTAGTTGGTAGTAGTACTGTACGACGTCGATGTGGCATGTGAGGGAACATGTCGATGTTGACGGGGATACCGGATACGTACGTATGCGTCACCGGTTCGCAATCATGCTGGACACCTGGCGACGCACACGGCAGTTCAGCCGGCACGTAGTTGTCTGCGTGAGTACGGAATTTAACGTGTCCGGCCGGTCTCTCCAGGTGATGTGATTCAGCATGCAGAGGCATGTATACGATTGGTTTTTGCATTGTTGCGGTCGACTGAAATTCTTTTCGTTGTCAGTCGTTTTTCTGTCCGTCGGATGCGTGCGGAGATCCGCGCGGATGAAAGCGAAGCTGGCGCTGCGTGTCTGCGTCGCTGTCCGTTTTATTGGGTCGGGTGCTGATTGGTTGGCGGGTTTGGAGGCCCGTTCCCTTTTTTTTGTGGTGCGGCGTGTGACTGAATTTTTCTCTGTCTGAACTCTGAAGGGGGCGGTGGAGCAGAGGATTTTGCTTCCTTTTTCTCTTCGCCGTCCCTTGCTGCCGCCGTGATGGCGGAGATTCGTGGAGGATGGAGGCGTCGCCGGCGGCCTTATAGGTAATGCGTGTTGCCAGCTCTTTTTGCTTTTGTCTACTTCTTCCTCCGCGTAGCTTGCGTCTCATGTTCGTAGTCGCCGGAGGCGGATGAGGTGCGGCGGTGCGGTGGATTTAGCTGCCGTCGACAGCGGTGTCTTTGTTGTAACTTGCGCAGCTCGCTGTCGCGGCGGCGTCGATTAGTTTTTTGTCCGGTGTGTCCCATGTTCGAAGCTGCCTGAGGCGTATGAAATGCGGCGGCGTGGTGGATCTAGATGCCGTCGTCCGGTCGCCCTCGCGTCGATTAGACCTGTCCGCATGTTATGGTTTTTGGGGGATCTCCTTATTTCGTGTCTGAATTAGGCTGAAGTTCGTTGATGTGTGTTCGGTAGGGGGGTTTGTTCGCTGGATCTAGCGGCTGGTGTTCAGGTGTTGATCTACGACCAGAATCTATTCTATTTGTTGGAGGCGAGCTTGACCTTTTTATGTAGTTTTTTATGTTCTTATGCAAACAAGCTCCATTTCTACAGGAAGAACGAAGCCGATCTGAGTTGGTTACTGATTTTTATGCAGAGGTTTCGTTTTGCAGCTATAGTAGTTTTCCCATCTTCTTGATGAAGTTCATGCAGACTATGTGTGTAGTCTGACTTTTTGTCTCTGATGTTTCTTTCGCAGGGTTGATATGATACTGTCGCAGCCAAGGTGCAACAAAGTTTTGTGATTTCTCGAGAGGAGTTGCTTTTGTCTGGAGCGCTGCATGCCCATGGGGGAAGTTGACCTTTTTTGTTTTTTTGCCTTTGGTTGTCATTTTTAGTCAAGAAACAGAAGTTGGTGTGTGAATGTTCAGTTTGCCGGGGAATTTTTGTAGCTTTTGTTACGGGTCGATAGAAATCTTTGTTGGAAATGCATTTTGTCGTTTTGAATGTGTGTTCCAAAACTAAGAAGAAGTGTATACACTTAATGAATAGTGCTTCCTATAACTTCTCTTATATTTTGATTGTTTTCTGTAGGTACTAGTGTCTGACGTTTTTTCCAAAATTAAAGCGGGTAGAGTGTTCTGTTTGTAAAATGTATTTTTTCACATGAATTATTCATGTTCTTGTCTGAAGTAAAGCTTTATAATTTTTGAAAGTAGTTTCAGCCTTTTATCCGTATTTTTTTAAATGATCAGAGTTACAACAAGTTTTGTGAAAGCAGCATTTTGTCGAATTATTCCTCTCATAATCGTAAATTCAGTTTTTGTAATTTAAAATCAATGCTTCCTCCCACCTGTTTTGGAATGATCACAACTACAAGCAGTACTTTAAATAACATACAACCAATATATTTTACATTGTCTTTTTCCCAGCACTATATTTGTAGCTATCTCTTTCATCTTTCCTTGTCTATTTTTGGGGTCTTCATCTTTGTAGTCCTGGCTGCTCTCCTGGACCTTGCACAGTGTGTGTTCGTTGTTGTCATGTTGAATCGCCTTGTTCCTTTCTTGATTCTTCTTTGTTGACGGTGGTCTCTTTGCTTGTGTCTTGGTGTTCGGGGTGCTGCCGAGCCATTTATTGTGTTATTTGTACCTGGTCAATGATTTTAATTGGGTCAGAATTTATATTTTTTCAAATATGTATTCTCCTTTGTAATTAGCAGTTTATATTTTTTGCAAAATATTTATCACTCACCTGGTTCATCCTTCTTTCTTGTAGTGGTACTCTTCTTTTGCCAAGTCAACCTGGACCATATAGCTCCTGGGCCTGTGCTCTTTGATGGGATAATTGGGGGCTTGAAATACCAGGTACAGCTGCCCTGGCTTCTCTTCCTTAACACGGAGTCTTGAGACATAAGTTAGGATTCTCTGAAATCTCATGAATATAGATAGGTTATACAAATCATGTGCTTGTATCGCTATGTAGTACTTAGTTAGGAGCTTCCCAGGGGGCACTTTCTTGTGTACTGCATTGTGGTCACTCTCATTCTCTCTAGCATGAATTATGTCCATGATTATCTAATATTCACGTAGGAAGCTTTGTCATGCTTAATTGTGCACCGACACCTTTTTTTGAATAGTGAGTTTGTTTCTTCACTCCTTGATGTTGTTTGCAAAAATGGGGACGCATCCTTCTTGAAGTAAACTGGCACCCATCTCTTTCTGCTGTTTCACATTGTTTGGAAATATTCGATGTGTCCCACATTATAGTCTGCTACCATTTGCTGCCATAGTGTCTCAAATTCTTGCTTTGTTAGTGACTTATCAACTATGTCTTGGAACTCTTCAAATAGCCCCTCATTTACTTGGAATGTCATGTCTACCTTTTGCTCTTCTCTCTCTCTCTCTGTCTCTCTCTCTCTCCTTTATTTCTCTCTCTCTATCTCTTTCTGGTTGTCTCTCTCTATCATGATTCTAGTTATTTTTCTCTCTCTATCATTTTCTTGTTGTCTCTCTCTCTATCATGATTCTAGGTTTATTTCTCTCTCTCTCTATCTCTTTCTGGTTGTCTCTCTCTCTATTTTGATTCTAGTTATTTTTCTCTCTCTCTATCATTTTCTTGTTGTCTCTCTCTCTATCATGATTCAGTGTCTCAGTCATGATTTATTGTCTTAGTTTAGTTTCAGTGATTCAGTGTCTCAGTCTTGTTTTCAGTGATTCAGTGTTTGTTATAGTGTTTCAGTCATGATTTATTGTCTCAGTTTAGTTTCAGTGATTCACTGTCTCAGTCTTGTTTTCAGTGATTCAGTGTTTGTTATAGTGTTTCAGTCATGTTTTCTGTGTCTTAGTTTTGTTTATCTGTTTCAGTGATTCAGTATTGATTTAGTATTTGCTCAGTTCTCTCTATCTCTCTCTTTTGTTTTGGCTGTCTCTCTATCTCTCTCTCTATAAATCTTTTTTTGTCAAAGAAGAGCAGGAGAATAGTATCTCTCTCTCTCTCTCTTCGTCTCTCTTTTTCTTCTCTCTATCTTTCTCTTTCTCTTTCTTTCTCTCTCTCTCTATGTATGTTTTGTGAGATTTAGCTTAGTATTCTCTCTCTATATATATATTATATCTCTCTGTATATATCTCAATCTCTCTCTATATGTTTTTGCGATTTAGTGGAGCATTCTACTTCTCTCTCTCTCTCTAAATCTCTATTTCTCTCCCTCTCTATTTAGTATCTCTCTCTCTTATAAAATTTCTCTTACTTTCTCACTCTCTGTTTAGTAGCATGTTGGTTGAGTCGTGATTTGCTAGGAAGTTTATTCATGTCTCATCTCATTTTGCTTGATATGCTCCCTTCTCCACGTGGTTATGCAACCTACCAACGGAAAAAAAAAATGAGATAACTTTTTAGAGCGATTATTGTCTTTTTTTTTACAGGAAATAGATTGCTTTTTTGGATTTTTAATGTGTTCCCATGATGTTTTTACAGCGGATCCCGAAGGAGATTTCATCTGCTCTCAACATATCAGAGACTGGAAAAGGCAAAGCTAATCTAATTTATGGATATGATGGGAACAACTACGAAGCTTCATACTACACCTGCAAAGATAAGACGATTTGTTTCAGGGATGGGTGGCTGCAGTTTGCATCTGAGCACAAGTTAGGTGCTGGCTCTGTTGTGCTCATTCTATTCGACAAAGACAATGCAGATCGTCTTTGTGTCTCTTTCGATCGTCTCTAGATCCCAGCCTATGGAGTTCTATGGCAGCCCTTATGCAAGAGAACCATTTTATATGTCTTGGTTTGCTCATTCGTTTAGTCTAGTTTCATGGTGCGTGCTACTGTTTTGTTTATCTGTCCTAATGCTTTTTGAACCTTCCTAGTGCAAGGCAAAGCATTTATATGCCGTGTTTGTGTTTCTACTTTTGTGAACTCAGCTATGTTATGAAATTCTACAAGTTATGTGGCCGAATCAATATTTTCTATAAGTTTGTCCTACCTTTTCATTGGCTCCATTACTTTCTTCTGCTTCAGCTTTTTCCAATCAGAGAGGTTTTCTTTTCTTTTTTTGTGGGATTTGTGTTCTTCAAGCGTTTTGCACCAAGTTTTTGTGGCAATAATGGTATCGGTTCTGAAACTATACCTGTGTGAGGGAGGATTGCTGGCTTTGGAGTGGGGGACCCTTTTTCTTCTCCATTGTTCCAGATTGGGAGTCGAATCTCAGCTGCCTCTGTAATTTTTGAAGATGGTTGTAACATCAGATGGTGGATTTGTGGGGAGTTCTGCCTTCATGATCAATTCTATCAGGTTTATTTCAGAGAACAAACCTGGATCGATGAAGAGGGAAGACTACGCAGGTCAGCTCCGTTGCATGGTGGTTTGTCGACACTCTCCATTTTCTCTCAGTTTTGTTGTGTATTTTCTCTCTTACATGTCCGAAATGGGAGGAGCTCTAGATCTTCTTTTTCTGATGTTCTTTGGGTCTGGGGGGCGGTCGCGTCGGGGCGATTTCTTTGAGGAAGAAGAAGATGCGTTCGTCCCTTTTTATTTTCTGTTATCGGGCCTTTGTTGTGTGTACTTTGTTAGTTGGGCTGGCGGTGGTAGGCAGGATGTTGTTGGGTTCGGGCCCAAGAACCGAGCGCGGACCCGTTAAGGTGGAGCTGTCGTGGCCCTGGAAGAAGAAATTTCGTTCGACTGTTTTTTTACGCGCGCTGTGTAGCGAGGTTTAGGTGGTCGACGTGTTGACGTTTGGTTGGTCAAAAATTCGACTGACGACGAAAATAATTTCAGTCGACTGACAAATAGACACTCCCATACGATTTGTATCTTGTACATAATGTACGTACTTGTATGTGTCAGTTGTTATTATACGGTGGTTGGAGGTGTAGCTTTCATGACTCTCTGCACGCAACGGCACTGACTTGCGGGACTTGTTTTTGTCTCGTGGGCCGTGGATTCTATCTGCTCACATTGGTTGAATCCGAGAGCAGGGGAAGGGGGTGGATACCTTGAACTTGCCCGGCGTTCTTGTAAGAACCCTAGATTTAGAGTTTGGTTTTTGGTTCTGGTCTCTTTAGCGGTATTAGTGAGGTGGTGGCGACGAGGGTGTAAGTTTTCTCTGGCCTCTCCTACCTCGTCAACGTTTTTGGCATTGGCGAAGGACCACTGAGGGGTAGGTGTTGTCAGATCCATTGAATTTCTTTGGATCTTAACAATTGGTGTGTCGTTCGAGGCAAGTTGTTCGCTGGTCTGCGGTGCGACATGTTTGATCTCTTCATTGGTCATGTTTGGTCTCTTCATTGGTCATGTTTGATCTCTTTATTGGTTTGGCTCTACATCAAATGCATGTTTCAAGTTAGAACGATCGTCGAACAATCGAAAAAGAAACGGTCGATGTGGTTTTCGGTATATTCTTATTTTGTATCGGTCATGTTGGGTCGAGTTGTATCTTCTTTGTATCAGATGTTATTTTTCTTGATAAATATTATAAAATATTCATGAGTGTTTTTAGAAAAAGCATAGCATATCGGGAGCACCCAGACGCAGGTGGATATAGTAGACATTTGCCTGCCCATAGAATTCTAGATTTAAATTTGTCCTATACCTTAAAAAATCAAACCATATGATGAAATGTAATTATTTTAAACTTTTTGCGAACACGCAAAAGCTTTGCGTGTCATTTGCATTAGAAGAAAGAAAGGACAGAGTCCTGAGTACAACGTTTTCGGCATCAGAGATGCGGTTACAGGGCCATGCTATGTGGTATGGGCGTACACAAGCACAACGAACCAAAAAAAACAGCGCCCATGCTCGCTAAGCCACTACTCCCAAAGCGATCTCAGCCCAACAGCGCCTGACAATTTCCAAAGCTCGATTTCGTTGGTGATCATGCGGCAGATGGTGTTGGCCGTCATGGCTACACACTGAAACACTCGAGCATTGCGCTCCTTTCACAAGGTCCACACGGTGAGCAGGAAAAGGGAGTCAAAACCCTTCCTGTGCTGCCTGATACGTCCATTTTGCATCACTATTTTATAGCATAATTTACTGTTATTCAATGATATATTTCATATTAAGAGGAGTTACTTATGTTATTTTGTCTTATTTTGCATGTTTGATGATCATTGGATAATTAACTGCCGGAGTCAGATTTCAGCTGGAAAAAGCACGTCAAGGCACTATATTTCTGGAGCACTAAAAATATTTCCGAGAAGACAGATGTTCCTATTTTATCAGAAGATGGACTAAGCCAAAAGGGGAGGCTGAGATGGGCCAGGAGGGGCCCACACCACCCCTGGGCGCGGGGCCCACCTTGGCCGCGCCCTAGCCAGGTGTGGTGCCCCTGGCCCACCTCAGGCGCTCCCCCTTCGCGTACTTCATCCCCCAGAAACCCTAAGACACGGGAGTCGAGAGAAAATATTCCGCCGCCTCCACGAGGCGGAAACAACAGAGAGAGAAAAAGCTCTCCGGCAGGGAGAAATCTGCCGGGGAAATTCCTCCCGGAGGGGGAGATCATCGCCATCCTCATCGTCATCGCGCTGGACTTCATCGGGATCATCATCATCATCATCTCCACCGCCATCACCACCATCACCGCTGCACCATCTCGTTCCGCTGTAACATCTAGGGCTATACTTTGTTTAGTTCATAGGGGAAACTCTCCCGGTGTTAATTACTCCTTGTGGTTGATGCTATTGAGTTTTATCGGTGAATTAAAGTATATGTTCAGATCGTTATCCATCATTATATCACCTCTGATCATGATCCATATGATGTCTCGTGAGTAGTTCGATTAGTTCTTGAGGACATGGGAGAAGTCACGCTGTTAGTAGTGGAATTATGTTGAGTAATATTTAATGGTTTGATATTTAAGTTGTGGTGCTATTCTTCTAGTGGTGTCGTGTGAACGTCGACTACATGACACTTCACCTTTATGGGCCTAGAGGAATGCATTGTGTATTTGGTTGCTAATTGTGGGGTTGCCGGAGTGACAGAAACCTAAACCCCCGTTAGTATACCGGTGCACAAGGGAGCGTAGGATCTCAGAGTTTAAGGCTGTGGTTAGATTTATCTTAATTACTTTCTTGTAACTGCGGATGCTTGCAAGAGGTATAATCACAAGTATGTATTAGTCCAAGTAAGGGCGGTGCATTAGCATAGGTTCACCCACACAACACTTATCAAAACAATGAAGATTAATCAACTATGTGAAGCGAAAGCACTTGACTAGAATCCCGTGTGTCCTCAAGAACATTTTGTCATCATAAGTAAACCAACCGGCTTGTCCTTTGCTCTAAAAAGGATTGGGCCACTCGCTGCAATTATTATTACTGTCTTTTACTTACTCGCATTTTATTTACCTGCTATATCAAAAACCCCTAAAAACTTGTCTGCTAGCATTTACAGTGAAACCTTTACCGAAACTCCTTGTCAGCACCTTCTGCTCCTCGTTGGGTTCGACACTCTTATTTATCGAAAGTACTACGATACACCCCCTATACTTGTGGGTCATCAAGACTATTTTCTGGCGCCGTTGCCGGGGAGTGAAGCGCTATTGGTGAGTGGAATTGGTAAGGGAAACTTTTACTGTAGGTGCTATTTTTATTTCTGCTTGCTACTTTATTTTATCATGGAGAGATCTCCATTTGAATCCCTGTTTGGAAATACTACTACCACTGCTACGGTAGTAGAAGAGGAACCACCTGATCAAGTAATTCCATTTAAAATACCTATGAAAATTGTTGAACGAGTTACGAATAACCGCTATGCAGGAGATGGAACTGTCCCTCCTGGGGATCATTTGCTATTTATTCATGAATTATGCGAGTTGTTCAAGTGTGCAGGTATTTCAATGGAAGAGGTCAAGAAGAAATTGTTTTCTATATCGTTGACTGGTAAAGCTGCAAAATGGTATAGGATGCTGAAAATGGGCGTTCTATTGGCTGGGAGGAGATTGTGCCTCTCTTTTATTCTAAATTTTATCCTCCTAGTGAAATTCATCAAGATCGGAATCATATATATAATTTTTGGCCTCATGATGGAGAAAGTATTGCCCAAGCGTGGGGGAGATTGAAATCATTAATGCTCAAATGCCCCATTCATGAGCTTCCTGGTAATGTTGTTATTGATAACTTCTATGCAAGGCTTTCTCTTCAAGATAAAACTCTATTGGATACCTCTTGTGCTGGATCATTTACGCGTAATAAAGAGGAAGTTAAATGGGACCTTCTTGATCGGATTGAGGAAAATACTGAAGGATGGGAGAACGACAAAGGTAGAGAATCAGGTATAAAGTATGATTACGAATGCATTAAAACTTTTATGAATACTGATAATTTTCGTAATCTCTATGATATGTATGGTCTTGATTCTCAAGTTATTGCAAACTGTTACAAGGCTTTTGCCTCTTATCTTGATGTTCCTAAAGAAAGTTGCAATAAGTATCATTTGCCTTACAAAGATAATACTAATTCTGCCAATATTAAAAACATTGAAGTTCATACAGTTGATCGTATCTTGCCAGAACCTTATATTGAGAAACCACCTTTTCCTGTTAAAATTAGGAACATTCTATCATAGCTAGTGTGGTTAATAAAAGTGCAAAGAAAGCTTTAGAACCTGCTGAACAAATAGCGGTTGAACCCACAATAGCAATAGTAAAGGATTTGGTAACTGAAAATGTAGAAGGAGGACATATTATCTTTTGTGAAGATGCCTCTAATATTGTTTCACATCCCAGTAGAGCTAGGAAAACAAGTGTTCCTGTGCTTTCAGTCAAAATAGGAGAACATTGCTATTATGGTTTATGTGATATTGGTGCAAGTTCTAGTGCTATTCCTTTTGATCTTTATAAAGAAATTATGCATGAAATTGGTCCTTGCGAACTTGAGGAGATTGATGTGGTTATTCAGCTTGCTAATAGAGAAACTATCTCTCCAATTGGTATTGTGAGAGATGTTGAAGTTTTATGTGGTAAGACTAAATACCCTGCTGATTTTCTAGTACTTGGTTCTGTTGCTAGTAAAGCTTGTCCCATTATTTTTGGTAGGCCTTTCTTGAATACATGTGGTGCATTATAGATTGTAAGAAAGAGAAAATTTACACTAAATTTAATGGAGAATCTTATGAGTTTAATTTCTCTAAGTTTGGTAAACAACTTTATGAAACTGATTTGCCTAATGAGACTCAAAATTGAACAACTTGCTCTATTGCTGTTGCTCCTAACAATGCCTTGCAGCAATTCATGGAGGAACACGAAAGTGAAGTATTTATGGAGGAGAGGAATGAGATTGACAATGCCTTTCTTCGTCAACCACCAATACTTAAGCATAATTTGCCTGTGGAAGATTTGGGTACCTCAGCGCCTCCTAAGGAAGATCCTGTCTTCGATTTAAAACCTTTACCTGATAATCTTAAGTATGTTTATCTTGATGAAAGGAAAGTATATCCTGTTATTATTAGTTCTAAACTTTCAGGTAATGAAGAAGCAAGGCTATTAGAAGTACTAAAGAAACATCGAGGAGCTATGGGATACACTTTGGATGATTTAAAGGGGATTTCTCCTACTATATGTCAACATGCCATCAACATTGAACCCGATGCAAAACCTGTTGTTGAGCATCAGCGTCGCTTGATCCCTAAATGAAAGAAGTGGTAAGAAATGAGGTATTAAAACTTCTTGATGCTGGTATAATTTATCCTATTGCTGATAGTAGATGGGTAAGTCCTGTGCATTGTGTCCCTAAGAAAGGAGGAGTTACTGTTGTACCAAATGAAAATGATGAACTTATTCCTCAAAGAGTAGTAGTTGGGTATAGGATGTGCATTGATTTTAGAAAGGTCAATAAAGTAACTAAGAAAGATCATTATCCTTTGCCTTTTATTGATCAAATGTTAGAAAGGTTGTCTAAGAAAACTCATTTTTGTTTCCTTGATGGTTATTCTGGATTCTCACAAATTGCTGTTAAAGCACAAGATCAAGAGAAAACTACTTTTACTTGTCCTTATGGAACTTATGCTTATAGACGTATGCCTTTTGGTTTGTGTAATGCTCCTGCTACGTTCCAAAGATGCATGTCTGCTATTTTTCATGGTTTTTGTGAAGAAATTGTGGAAGTATTCATGGACGATTTTTCCGTCTACGGAACTTCCTTTGATAATTGCTTGCACAATCTTGATAAAGTTTTGCAGAGATGTGAGGAGACTAATCTTGTTCTTAATTGGGAGAAATGTCATTTCATGGTTAATGAAGGAATTGTCCTAGGGCACAAAATTTCTGAAAGAGGTATTGAAGTGGACAGAGCTAAAGTTGAAGCAATCGAGAAAATGCCCTGTCCAAGGGATGTGAAAGGTATCCGTAGTATTCTTGGTCATGCCGGTTTTTATAGGAGGTTTATTAAAGATTTCTCTAAAATTTCAAAACCCCTCACTAATCTTCTTCAAAAAGATGTACCTTTTGTTTTTGATGATGATTGCAAGGAAGCTTTTGAAACTCTAAAAAAGGCTTTAATCACAGCTCCTGTTGTTCAACCTCCTGATTGGACTTTACCTTTTGAAATAATGTGTGATGCTAGTGATTTTGCTGTAGGAGCTGTTCTTGGACAGCGGGTAGACAAGAAGTTAAATGTTATTCATTATGCTAGTAAAACACTTGATGCCGCTCAAAAGAATTATGCTACTACTGAAAAGGAATTTTTAGCAGTTGTTTTTGCTTGTGATAAATTTAGACCTTATATTGTTGATTCAAAAGTTACTATTCACACTGATCATGCTGCTATTAGATACCTTATGGAAAAGAAAGATGCTAAGCCTAGGCTCATAAGATGGGTACTTCTACTGCAAGAATTTGATTTACATATTGTAGATAGGAAAGGTGCTGAAAATCCTGTTGCTGATAATTTGTCTAGATTAGAAAACATTTCAGATGATCCTATACCTGTTAATGATAGTTTTCCAAATGAACAATTGGCTGCGATAAAGGTAAGCTCACGCGAAAGTCCTTGGTATGCTGATTATGCTAATTTTATTGTTGCCAAGTATTTGCCTCCGACCTTTACAGCTCAGCAAAGAAGAAAGTTCTTTTATGATTTGAGGCATTATTTTTGGGATGACCCACATTTGTATAAAGAAGGAGTAGATGGCATTATGCGAAGATGTGTTCCTGAGTATGAACAGAAAGAAATATTGAGCAAATGCCATGGAAGTGCTTATGGAGGACATCACGCTGGAGATAGAACTGCGCAAAAGGTTCTACAATCAGGTTTTTATTGGCCTACCCTTTTTAGAGATGCTAGAAAATTTGTTTTATCATGTGATGAATGTCAAAGAGTAGGTAACATTAGTAGACGTAATGAAATGCCTATGAATTATTCTCTTGTTATTGAACCTTTCGACTGTTGGGGATTTGACTTTATGGGTCCTTTTCCTCCTCAAATGGTTATACTCATATACTTGTTGCTGTTGATTATGTTACTAAATGGGTAGAAGCTATACCAACTTCTAGTGCTGATGGTGAGACATCATTAAAAATGCTTAAAGATATTATCTTCCCTAGGTTTGGTGTGCCTAGATATCTCATGACTGATGGTGGTTCTCATTTTATTCATGGTGCTTTTAGAAAAACTCTAGCTAAGTATGATGTTAATCATAGAATTGCTTCACCATATCATCCCAAACAAGTGGTCAAGTAGAATTATCAAATAGAGAGATTAAGTCTATTTTGCAAAAGACTGTTAATAAATCTAGAAAAAATTGGTCTAAAAAGCTTAACGATGCTTTGTGGGCTTATAGAACTGCTTATAAAAATCCTATGGGAATGTCTCCTTACAAAATGGTTTATGGAAAAGCTTGTCATTTGCCTCTAGAATTAGAACATAAAGCCTATTGGGCGGTGAAAGAACTTAATAGAGACTTTAAACTTGCCGGTAAAAAGAGATTGCTTAATTTGAATTCTTTAGATGAATGGAGAAATGCAGCTTATGAAAATGCTAGGCTCTTTAAAGAGAAAGTTAAGCAATGGCATGATAGAAGAATTCTTAAGAGAGAATTTAACGTAGGTGAAAAAGTTTTATTGTATAGGTCTCGTCTCAGATTTTTTGCAGGAAAATTACTTTCAAAATGGGAAGGACCTTATATCATCGAGGAGGTCTATCGCTCAGGTGCGATTAAAATCAATTCACTAGATGGGGACAGACCACAAGTGGTTAATGGTCAAAGACTCAAGCATTACATTTCTGGAGATTCTTATAATGAAGATGTTGATTTATCAAAGTGGTAACTCCAGAGGATTTTATAAAAAGTCAAATTCAGACAACTGCAGAAGCTGATTTGGAATAGGTAACAGTTTCGGTAAGAAAAAGTTCGCGATTTACTTTCCAACTTGTAACACCCCAAACTTTGGGACCTAATTTTAGCGGTGTTTTCTGACACCTGAAAAACTTTTTCTATTTTTCCTAAATGTTTCTTCAAATCTTTTGGGGATAATTTGACTTTGGAATTGCTCTCTCAAAATTTTCCCGGTGATCCATGAACCCCTCCGATGCCGTGATAATTTTGTTGCCCTAGCCCTAATTATCGAACCGTTTGAACCCTTTTCCTCCACCCACAAAAAGGGAACCTATTTCCATAGCCAGGTAAATTCCACTAAAAATACCAGAGGACGCCCAGATCCATATAAAGACACCCCATGCAAAAATATTGCATACTCCAATGCAATATTTCCAAGTTAGACATTATTTTCCGAAATGCCATTTCTGATCCAGAAATTATCTAGACACCTTACACTCATCCAAAAATTATGCCATTTTGGGGAGGTGCATGATTTCACCTCCTGAACATTTCACTCCATTGCCCCAACCTCATTTGAGCAATATTTGAGGTACTTCCTTTGTAATGCCCTTTTCATGCCTTTTTGCAATTCCCAAAGGAACCCCTATTTGTATGTCTCCAAAAATTCTAAGAAAATTAGGGAGTGATCCCTAGGCAATATGTAAACCATATATGCAAAAATATGTGGTGTCTTGCTAGAAAAATGTTGGACGTTTTCCCTGTGTAAGTTTCTGCCCTAAAATCCAATTGTGTTCAAAAACACACCAAATGATTTTTGTAGTGGGAAGTGAGCACCTAGATTCAAGCACTAGGAGATCCTACACCCCTGGAACAAGTCTTGGTCAAACCAAAAATGGTTTGCCTCTCCAAACCACAAATCTCAATTTTGACCAGTACTGTATTTCAAAAATTCTAGTCGCACCAACTTGAGATTTGGCAAAAACTTTGGACAGCAAAGTTGCTGGAAATCAAATTTGGAGCAAAGTGACACGGTTAGTTTTTCTTCTAGAGCCCAGGGATGAGAGAACTATCTCGATGCCGATGTTGGCATGCCATTTGGCGTGGTCACCACCGGCTTAGCCATGTCCAGCAGCGCCGCCGCACTGCTCCTCCGACCCATCCTCGCTGTTCCTCCGTTCCAGACCAGGGAAGCAGTAGCCGCACCACTCCTGCTCCCCAGGATCAGCTCGAGCCCGCCTTATCCCCTCACTGTGGCCGGAGACGTAAGCGGTGACCTCGGTGGCCATTAATGGCAGCACCGTCCATCACCTACCTCTCCTCCCCTCCCTCCTTATAAGAGCAACCAGAGCAGCCGAGCCAAGTTTAGTCACTCCTCCCCTTTTCCCCGGACCTCCCTGCTGAGTTGTGAGAGGAATGGAGCTCATCCCTAGCCTCACGGCCGAGAGCATCGCCGTCGGTATTCGGATCATCGCGGGATGTTGCGGCCACCGTTGCTCCCCTAACTCGGTGGGAAGCCTCCCCTTGTTCTTAGCCACCACTCCCTAGCTCGAGTTCGTCAAAGGCCTCACCACCCGACGCTCCTGAAAATTTCGGCCACCATGGCCGGAGCGGCCAAGCTCGCGGCCGACGTGCCGGAGGCGTCCCCGCCGTCGGCTTCGTCCTTCCCGGCCGCGGTGCGCCGCCACCGGACCGCCCCCGCCACCGGCCGGCCTCCGGGCGAGCTCCCCGGCCCTTCCCCGGCCATCCCCTGCTCGCCCCGTGCGGTGGCAGAGGAGGAAGACGACCTGGGGTCGATCCCCTCCGTTCGGCCGTTTTTTTTCTCCTCCGAACCGTTTCTTCGGCCCGGCCAGCAGCAGCCCAACACGGCCCACCTGCGGCCTGCCTCGCCCGGGCGCTGGCACAGCGCGGCGCGCGGCGCGCGACGGCCCGGCAACGGCCCAAGCCGCGCGGCGACGCGGCCCGTGCCGTTTTTTTTTCCCAGCGCAGTCTGTTTTTCTTTTTCGAGGTGAGCAGCAGTTAGCTATCTGTCGCACGTCAATAACTTGTGAACCGTAGCTCCGTTTTAGTCGATTCAAATTTGTAAATTCCTAGTTTGTAACGATCTGTCCAGTGATACTGGTCTTACCCTTTTTGTAAAACATTTGTATACTCAGCACCCTTGTATGCGTGTATAGGGTATCCCGCGGTACCGGCGAACCGAGACCTGAATCGTGACGTTCGTGACCCTCCAAGCCAAACAGTTCCGGTCTTCGCAGGCAAGCTAAACCCTTGCTATGAGCCATCCCGCAATGATTGTTTGTTTGATTGCTTAATCCCATGCCGGGTGTTTATGTATGTCTACTGTTAAATGGTTATGTCTGTCTGCTATTATTGTTGCGTGTCTGTTTATTGTTTGTACTTTACATGAGCCTTGTATTGTCGTATGTATATCATGTTGCATTTTAAATTGTTGTATTACCTTATGATTTTTATCTGTGCATCACTCACATTCCCGAGACAATGGCCGGTGGTACCGCCTCAGTCAAAGGAATGGGGGAATTATTACAACTGTGCGTCTCGCAATTGCGGGGCTTTGTTTGCTTCTTTCTTCTTCGCCGAGGTGAGGAGCGGACGAATGTCGTCTTATGATCCTCGGAGTTGGGGGCATTTGCCAAAAGAGTTATTTGCCTTGTCCCTCCGTCAAATATGGTTGGCATAGACCACCCGGACTGCGACGCTTGGGAGCTGACTTTCCATTTGGTTCTTTTTGCCGAGATTGCTGACACCACGTCGGGGTAACCCTCGAGTGGAATGGATGCTCTCTCATTTTATGAGTGCTTTTCGGTTCATTCTTTTACGGTGACACCGGCCGGGTCTCCCGCCACCGTCATCCGTTTGAAACATTATGCGATTATTCTGTGAACACTAACCCCCGAGTGACACCGGCCGGGTCTCCCGCCACAGTCACCCGGGTATTATTATTATTGTTATGATGATATCTATACATGCAAGTATTATGTTGCTAATACCTTGTTGTTGTTATATGTTATTGATGTCGTGATTATTATGCTGGACTAATCCTCTGTTTTGGGACTTGTTGTGATAAAACTTGATTAAATGAAACATCCCTCCAAACAACGATAAGGTATGTTCATAGTGCCACTAATCTGAACCTTTGCATGCGATACCACCGTTGTCTCATGGAAACCGTGACCTAGTAGGTTGTTGAGCCCCTTTTGTGCCATCCATTGGGCGCAGTCGTTCGGTTGTGCTGTCCGAGGGTAGAGGTCGACAGGCACGGGCTCGACTGTGATAGGGAGTCCGGAGCTAGGCATACCCGTAGCGCCGGGGGATGTGCCGGATTTACTTGCCCGTCGTGCCACGAGCATAGGGTGGTGCAGGAGAGTGTCTTAGCAAGTGGACCGTCATGTGAGTGTACCTTGCTTAGTACGACTTTGGGCGTGACAAACCTGAAGTGTCGGCTGAGTGGGATGCATTCTGATAGGTGGTAAAGCAACCTCTCGAGAGTGTCAACCTAGCAAGCTAGCCTCGTTCCTAGGATATGGAACAACAGTTCAGTGTCGGTCACACTGTGTGTCCTCGTCGTGTCCGGAGGTTAAACTTAAGATTTGTTTGAAATAATTAATGAACGACCGGATTACACTAAATGAACAAATAAGAGGATGCAGGGAATATTGTCTTGAGATGTTGATGGTAACCCGAGATGTGGTATGGCGGTGTGATGCGTTGGGAAGCCTATAGTTAGGCCAGAGCCCACATCAACCGTGCGTGCCCAGAGTAAAATGAAGAGGCCAGAGGGCCTAGCAGTGATCACATGTGATGTCGTGTATTATGTGGTACCAACTGGTACACTCGTCTACTCGTCACAGGTAAGCTCGTTGTGTGATTGCCGGTGCACGATCCAACCCCACCTGGCTTGGACTCTGCACTGGTGATACCCCATTGTTTGTTTATGCCATGTTTTGCTTGTGATGCCACGCTACTTTTATGTCAAGTACCTAGAGTAGACTCTTGCCATGTGTAGGATTTTATTTCAAATGTATATCTTGCTGCATGATTGTTGGATTGTTTGTAGCAAGTGGCGAATTCTTGCTGAGTGCATACAAATGTACTCACGGGCCTTGTGATTGTGGCCAGGTTTTGTCGAGGATTCATCTTCCACCTTAGGAAGGATTTGAAGCAAGAGCGTGCTAGGATCAGTAGCCCAGCCAGAACCTGTGGAGTGGAGCCGCTCCAAGCCGTAGCCTCTCATATGTCTTCCGCTGCCAGTTAAAAACTCGGTCCAGAGCCATACTGGTATTGATATTTCGTCATCCCTTGATGGCCTTGTAAACCAATTGTAGCACCGAGGTGCCTGATTGTGTAATGATTTCCAGTATGTTACACTGTTGTGACGTGCGGCCAGTTATCTTGGGATGGCGCACGGGACGATACCTCTCTGGTGATGTGTGCCAGGGAGGGGTGTCACAGAGGTGGTATCAGAGCACCAGGCTGGCTGTAGACTACCCTAGCAGGGAAAGCCCAGCCTTACTTTTGCCCGACAGCGAGCCCGATGGATTTAACCCATCCCCGCCTAACCGGCATGGCTGGTGTCGGTCCACAGTAAGGTGCAGTAGGACGTGTCCCATTTCCCGAGAGAGGCTCGCCGGTTTCTTCCAGGAGAAGGAGCCGACACAACCCAGCTTCTAAGAGACCCCAGTCCTAGCTGCTGTTTATCCCCAACCTCGCCTGCTATCCTTAGCCACCCAACCCTCTTGAAGCAGGATCCCGCAAAGGAATCCCGCGTTCTCATCTCATCCTACACCCAGATCTAGGAATAAGCCGATGGCGAACCCCAAGATCGTCCTGGAGACCACTGCCGAGGATCATGGCGGATTTCCACTGATGCTTTGGAAGGCCGTCTGTGTTCTTCTTGGCAGGCCTGCTCGCCCTCGATACGTGGTGCTCGAGAACTCACTCTCGCCTGCCGGGAGTGATTTTCGAGCAGACGTGCATGTCGGCTCGTGTGCATTGGCACAAGTCCGTCTTACCTGATCCAAGGTAGGAGCATGGCCACTATCCATCAAGCCATCCAGGTAGCAGCTTGGGAAGGTCTCGTCCGCCTGCGGTACTCAGAACCGGCAATGGCGAAAAGTCGAGCTTTCCACCTTCTCCCAGCCAGACCCCAGCATGGTGCGGATGCTATCCAAACTCCAATTGGAGAAGAAGTCGACCCCGCCGTAATCACCCTGGCCACCTACGGAGGTGCAATGACAAGGCTCAGCCATTCTCTGATGGAGGAACTCATGACCACAAGGCGCAACCTTGGTATTGCTCGCATGCAACTGAGTCGAGCAAGGAACCAACCTACCCCCGCCCATGGGCAAGCTCCGAGCACAGGACTCCCGTTCCCAGATGATTTGCTGGAACACGGTCTTGATGCATCTGTGGCGCAAGCGCTAGCTCGAGTTCAGCAGCACCCCCAAGAGCGAGGTATGATCCTCGGAGGCGTGCCTACGATTCCTCACCCCGCGGAAGATGGAGATGTGGACACCACTCTTCGTCTCGGCCGCGCTCCCCCGACTACCAGAGGCTGTCAAGCTGAGTAGAACCCTGTTTAGTTAGCCCGAGTGGCGCTTGTGTGTAGGTAGGGGAGAATCAGCGAGGTTGTTTGTTTCTTGTGTTAGCTTGTAATGTAAGTCTGTTGTACGCTTTCTGGATGATGTTGAATCAGCCCGTAATAAAACTTAGTGTTCTTATCCTCTGGTTAGCCACTTGGTTGACACATGATGAAATATCATGCCTTTTCTTCAGTTAAAGGTTTGAAGAAATAACAGATCACTTAAGACAGGGATAGTATATGTGAACCTAGACACATATGCCCACCTGTGGATTAATGCAAACTTTGAATGGGATTAATTTTTAGTATGTAAATTATTTTGTGTGTGTCGCACAAGTTTAACCATTAAGTGGAAGTATTTAATGAGGCACTGTATCCACGGTGCCCCGCTCCCTTAATGTTGGCTCGTGTATAGGTTTGAAAAACAAACTCGTACATGCATCATTGGCAAGGTTCCTCACCCAATATGAACCTTGTGAAATCCGCATGTTAAAGAAAGGGCCCGAGCTCTCCACAAGCGGTTACCTCTCAAGCTCTAAAATGCATGATGAGTGTCTATACTCGCTGGAACACAGAAGGATTTCTTGTAGGGTGTCTTATTTGTTGTGTTTAGCCTATATGGTTGATTGGTTATGTTACCACTGCAAATGGTTAGAACCATAAATGCAGTGTTATTTTCAAAAAGAGATTTTTTCCAATCTAGCAAGATATTCTAGTATCTCTGCAACCCTATCTGTGCTGCAAGATCAGATCTGCCACAGCTGTGAAAATTCAGAGATATAGATCTTGCCCAATCCGGCAAAGAAGACGAATTGGATACATCTGCTAAGTTCAATACAGAAGGGAAATTGCAGGAACAGAGGATACAAGTTCTACTCCAGCATAGAACACTCCCACTACCTCAGTACAGATGCGAAGGCACCCAGAAATCCTACTCCCTCTCAAGCTCAGTGGCGTTGCTAGAAGATGAGCCTGGCTCACCCGAAGCCGAGTCGCGAGCCGCGCGACGGCGACGGACGGATCGAGCGGCCGGCTCACCTCCAGCTGGAAGAGCGGCCACCTCAGCCACCGGCGGCGCAGCCTGCCCTCCGCCGCAGCCTGCTCCTCTGCTGCAGCCTGCCCCACCGCCGCAGCCTGCCCCTTCGCCGCAGCATCAGCACCAGCGCCAGACCACCAGTTGCACAGGCCGAAGATCAGGAGGACCACCGTCGCGAACAACAGTGCTCCCACCATCGGAACCAAGACCACGAAGAACACCAAGGTAGCAGCACGCTCGAGGAAGTCCCCATCCTCCATGATCTCGACATAGGCTCTGAAGAAATCTCGAACGAAGCCCATGTTTGCGATGAAAGAAGAAAGGATTTCAGAAATATCTGGTTTATAGCTGGAGCTCGGACGCCGCTCCTCGACACCGCACACGGGAAAAGAGAAAGCATCGCGAGCAGTGGCGCGAAACCGTCGAGGACATGTTCCCCAAAGCCGTGATGGCCGCGACGTCGACGGACCGCACGCGCAGCAGTGCCGCAGTGGAGTGCTCCGCGCACTGGGAACCGCCGTGTACAGATTGAGAGAGAGCGAGGAAGAAGAAGAGAGAAAGGAAGAGGGAGACTGCCAAGTGGACCCCGGACCCACAGGTCAGCGAGTAAGCCGATAGCCACGGTGTGCCTCTATCCCTTTCTCAGGAAAATCATCCCCTCGTCTCTCCAGTGTTTCTTTTAGGGAAAATCTTTGCAAAATAATTTTGGGAAATGGCCTATCCCACGGTGTCTGTGAACCAATTATTGGTGACACGGATGTTTTCTTTTGAAAAGAAACCTTTTGGTTTTCTAAAACCTGTGTAAACGTGAAAATGTTTATGCAGCTTTTCTAAAACAAAACCCTAGGCAAGGGGTATGATTAGGATATCCCTCAATAATTTGGTTTTTAAAATGGTGGGTAATTCTTTACCCAAGAAAAATCTTTGGTTGCTGGTTGATAGTTTGGTTGTAAATTTTGGTTGATCTTGCCATGTTTGTGTTGAGTTGAGCGAAACCATAGATTTAATTTTAACCATGGTGGTAGATCCTATGTTGATTGATTGAGTGAGCCCCTGCCATGCCATCTTTTAAATGCATTGAGTATGGTAGAAATATCAAACTGTTTTAAATAGAATCTTGTGGAGTGTTAATCTCTTGAGTGTTAAACTCTAATATTTTGCAGAAAAAGTTTTAAATGGGGTATAAATGGATCGTTCAAGAATTAACTTGTATAACCTCCTTAATCTCGAGGACGAGATTCTTTTAAGGGGGGGAGGTCTGTAACACCCCAAAATTTGGGACCTAATTTTAGCGGTGTTTTCTGACACCTGAAAAACTTTTTCTATTTTTCCTAAATGTTTCTTCAAATCTTTTGGGGATAATTTGACTTTGGAATTGCTCTCTCAAAATTTTCCCGGTGATCCATGAACCCCTCCGATGCGTGATAATTTTGTTGCCTAAGTTTTCTCTCGAAAACCCTAGCCCTAATTATCGAACCGTTTGAACCCTTTTCCTCCACCCACAAAAAGGGAACCTATTTCCATAGCCAGGTAAATTCTACTAAAAATACCAGAGGACTCCCAGATCCATATAAAGACACCCCATGCAAAAATATTGCATACTCCAATGCAATATTTCCAAGTTAGACATTATTTTCCGAAATGCCATTTCTGATCCAGAAATTATCTAGACACCTTACAATCATCCAAAAATTATGCCATTTTGGGGAGGTGCATGATTTCACCTCCTGAACATTTCACTCCATTGCCCCAACCTCATTTGAGCAATATTTGTGGTACTTCCTTTGTAATGCCCTTTTCATGCCTTTTTGCAATTCCCAAAGGAACCCCTATTTGTATGTCTCCAAAAATTCTAAGAAAATTAGGGAGTGATCCCTAGGCAATATGTAAACCATATATGCAAAAATATGTGGTGTCTTGCTAGAAAAATGTTGGACGTTTTCCCTGTGTAAGTTTCTGCCCTAAAATCCAATTGTGTTCAAAAACACACCAAATGATTTTTGTAGTGGGAAGTGAGCACCTAGATTCAAGCACTAGGAGATCCTACACCCCTGGAACAAGTCTTGGTCAAACCAAAAATGGTTTGCCTCTCCAAACCACAAATCTCAATTTTGACCAGTACTGTATTTCAAAAATTCTAGTCGCACCAACTTGAGATTTGGCGAAAACTTTGGACAGCAAAGTTGCTGGAAATCAAATTTGGAGCAAAGTGACACGGTTAGTTTTTCTTCTAGAGCCCAGGGATGAGATAACTATCTCGATGCCGATGTTGGCATGCCATTTGGCGTGGTCACCACCGGCTTAGCCATGTCCAGCAGCGCCGCCGCACTGCTCCTCCGACCCATCCTCGCTGTTCCTCCGTTCCAGACCAGGGAAGCAGTAGCCGCACCACTCCTGCTCCCCAGGATCAGCTCGAGCCCGCCTTATCCCCTCACTGTGGCCGAGACGTAAGCGGTGACCTCGGTGGCCATTAATGGCAGCACCGTCCATCACCTACCTCTCCTCCCCTCCCTCCTTATAAGAGCAACCAGAGCAGCCGAGCCAAGTTTAGTCACTCCTCCCCTTTTCCCCGGACCTCCCTGCTGAGTTGTGAGAGGAATGGAGCTCATCCCTAGCCTCACGGCCGAGAGCATCGCCGTCGGTCTTCGGATCATCGCGGGATGTTGCGGCCACCGTTGCTCCCCTAACTCGGTGGGAAGCCTCCCCTTGTTCTTAGCCACCACTCCCCAGCTCGAGTTCGTCAAAGGCCTCACCACCCGACGCTCCTGAAAATTTTGGCCGCCATGGCCGGAGCGGCCAAGCTCGCGGGCGACGCGCCGGAGGCGTCCCCGCCGTCGGCTTCGTCCTTCCCGGCCGCGGTGCGCCGCCACCGGACCGCCCCCGCCACCGGCCGGCCTCCGGGCGAGCTCCCCGGCCCTTCCCCGGCCATCCCCTGCTCGCCCCGTGCGGTGGCAGAGGAGGAAGACGACCTGGGGTCGATCCCCTCCGTTCGGCCGTTTTTTTTTCCCCTCCGAACCATTTCTTCGGCCCGGCCAGCAGCAGCCCAACACGGCCCACCTGCGGCCTGCCTCGCCCGGGCGCTGGCACAGCGCGGCGCGCGGCGCGCGACGGCCCGCAACGGCCCAAGCCGCGCGGCGACGCGGCCCGTGCCATTTTTTTTTCCCAGCGCAGTCTGTTTTTCTTTTTCGAGGTGAGCAGCAGTTAGCTATCTGTTGCACGTCAATAACTTGTGAACCGTAGCTCCGTTTTAGTCGATTCAAATTTGTAAATTCCTAGTTTGTAACGATCTGTCCAGTGATACTGGTCTTACCTTTTTTGTAAAACATTTGTATACTCAGCACCCTTGTATGCGTGTATAGGGTATCCCGCGGTACCGGCGAACCGAGACCTGAATCGTGACGTTCGTGACCCTCCAAGCCAAACGGTTCCGGTCTTCGCAGGCAAGCTAAACCCTTGCTATGAGCCATCCCGCAATGATTGTTTGTTTGATTGCTTAATCCCATGCCGGGTGTTTATGTCTGTCTACTGTTAAATGGTTATGTCTGTCTGCTATTATTGTTGCGTGTCTGTTTATTGTTTGTACTTTACATGAGCCTTGTATTGTCGTATGTATATCATGTTGCATTTTAAATTGTTGTATTACCTTATGATTGTTATCTGTGCATCACTCACATTCCCGAGACAATGGCCGGTGGTACCGCCTCAGTCAAAGGAATGGGGGAATTATTACAACTGTGCGTCTCGCAATTGCGGGCTTTGTTTGCTTCTTTCTTCTTCGCCGAGGTGAGGAGCGGACGAATGTCGTCTTATGATCCTCGGAGTTGGGGGCATTTGCCAAAAGAGTTATTTGCCTTGTCCCTCCGTCAAATATGGTTGGCATAGACCACCCGGACTGCGACGCTTGGGAGCTGACTTTCCATTTGGTTCTTTTTGCCGAGATTGCTGACACCACGTCGGGGTAACCCTCGAGTGGAATGGATGCTCTCTCATTTTATGAGTGCTTTTCGGTTCATTCTTTTACGGTGACACCGGCCGGGTCTCCCGCCACCGTCATCCGTTTGAAACATTATGCGATTATTCTGTGAACACTAACCCCCGAGTGACACCGGCCGGGTCTCCCGCCACAGTCACCCGGGTATTATTATTATTGTTATGATGATATCTATACATGCAAGTATTATGTTGCTAATACCTTGTTGTTGTTATATGTTATTGATGTCGTGATTATTATGCTGGACTAATCCTCTGTTTTGGGACTTGTTGTGATAAAACTTGATTAAATGAAAATCCCTCCAAACAACGATAAGGTCTGTTCATAGTGCCACTAATCTGAACCTTTGCATGCGATACCACCGTTGTCTCATGGAAACCGTGACCTAGTAGGTTGTTGAGCCCCTTTTGTGCCATCCATTGGGCGCAGTCGTTCGGTTGTGCTGTCCGAGGGTAGAGGTCGACAGGCACGGGCTCGACTGTGATAGGGAGTCCGGAGCTAGGCATACCTGGTAGCGCCGGGGGATGTGCCGGATTTACTTGCCCGTCGTGCCACGAGCATAGGGTGGTGCAGGAGAGTGTCTTAGCAAGTGGACCGTCATGTGAGTGTACCTTGCTTAGTACGACTTTGGGCGTGACAAACCTGAAGTGTCGGCTGAGTGGGATGCATTCTGATAGGTGGTAAAGCAACCTCTCGAGAGTGTCAACCTAGCAAGCTAGCCTCGTTCCTAGGATATGGAACAACAGTTCAGTGTCGGTCACACTGTGTGTCCTCGTCGTGTCCGGAGGTTAAACTTAAGATTTGTTTGAAATAATTAATGAACGACCGGATTACACTAAATGAACAAATAAGAGGATGCAGGGAATATTGTCTTGAGATGTTGATGGTAACCCGAGATGTGGTATGGCGGTGTGATGCGTTGGGAAGCCTATAGTTAGGCCAGAGCCCACATCAACCGTGCGTGCCCAGAGTAAAATGAAGAGGCCAGAGGGCCTAGCAGTGATCACAGGTGATGTCGTGTATTATGTGGTACCAACTGGTACACTCGTCTACTCGTCACAGGTAAGCTCGTTGTGTGATTGCCGGTGCACGATCCAACCCCACTTGGCTTGGACTCCGCACTGGTGATACCCCATTGTTTGTTTATGCCATGTTTTGCTTGTGATGCCACGCTACTTTTATGTCAAGTACCTAGAGTAGACTCTTGCCATGTGTAGGATTTTATTTCAAATGTATATCTTGCTGCATGATTGTTGGATTGTTTGTAGTAAGTGGCGAATTCTTGCTGAGTGCATACAAATGTACTCACGGGCCTTGTGATTGTGGCCAGGTTTTGTCGAGGATTCATCTTCCACCTTAGGAAGGATTTGAAGCAAGAGCGTGCTAGGATCAGTAGCCCAGCCAGAACCTGTGGAGTGGAGCCGCTCCAAGCCGTAGCCTCTCATATGTCTTCCGCTGCCAGTTAAAAACTCGGTCCAGAGCCATACTGGGATTGATATTTCGTCATCCCTTGATGGCCTTGTAAACCAATTGTAGCACTGAGGTGCCTGATTGTGTAATGATTTCCATTATGTTACACTGTTGTGACGTGCGGCCAGTTATCTTGGGATGGCGCACGGGACGACTGCCTCTCTGGTGATGTGTGCCAGGGAGGGGTGTCACACAACTAAAACATTTGTTGTTTTTACATAATATGGAAAATTATGAGTCGGAAAAGGGTAGGAAACGGTGCCTGAGGGCACCACACCACCCCTGGGCGCGGGCCCCACCCTGGCCGCGCCGTGGGGGCGTGTGGGCTCCTCGGAGCCCGTCTCCGACCCCGTTTCGTCCTGTACCTTTCCTTTTGTCGTAAAACATTTTGCTATATAATCACCCGGATCTCCCGAGGTCCGTATATCGTGTTTTCGTCGAGTTTTGTTTTCGAGCTGTTTCTGCCAGGTTTAGCTCCAAGATTAGAAGATGTCTTCATCCGGGGTTACGAAGGATACCTTCCTCAAGAACGTCGTCAACCCATACATCAATGAGCTAAAGCAGCACCCTCAAGAGATGCGGCTTGTGGATGGAGTCCTTATTCGAGAAGATGTCAAGGGACCCAAGGTTGAAGGGGACATGAAGGCTAGGCTAGAAGAAGTAGAGCATGAAGTTTTCCGGTACCAGAAGATGATAGAGCGCGGAGTGGAGATCAACCACAAGATCATTGCTGAGCTTATTGATGAACACAAGAAGGAGACTGATAAGCTGTGGGATAACATCTTCGCACTTAGTAAAACTACATCCAAGTTACAAGGGCAAATTTACGATCTTCAAAACCAAAACTGTGAGTATGAAGCTAGGTTCAAACGCATAAGCTCAGCTGCTAGTTTCAGGTTCTTGGAAACCAAATCCTCTTTCGTTGATGGGGAGCCTCTGCCTTGGAAATTTGATGACGAGGAGTCTTCTTCACCACCAAGAGATCAACCCTAAATCGTCAAGGGTAATGGCACTCCCTTGGCTTGTTCCAAGCTTAGGGGAGTGCCCAGTATCATCTTTATCCTTTCGTTTTTATAATTTCGTGGTCATATCATGAGTAGAGAAGTTATCTTATAAGATGGTTTGTGATGTGAAGTATCACCCCTTTAGTTATCCATGTATCCGTTGGTTGAGTGTGTCTTTGTTCAGAATATTAATGAGAAGTTCCACCTTTACTTTCAGTACATTTTATTTTAGCCTGCAATCTTCCTTATGTGCTGATCTTGCCATTGGTATTGACGCCACTTTTGGGTACATCAAGTAAATTATATTAGTTGTGGCAAACTTAGTATTGGTCATTAGCAACAATACCATGAAAACTTAAGTAGAAGGAGGGAATTACATGCAAAAATATTATCCCTTTATCTTTCTTTCTTGCTAGCCAATAAGATTAGTATTCTTTGAGTTAAAACATTTGTGCTTACGGGGAAGATAGGATGGTTGCTTCTATTATATATATATTTGTGTGCATCCCCCAACTTTTATGCTTGCCACATGAGCTTGCTAGCTTTAACCACCGTACTGAGAGGGAATGCTTCTCGTGCATCCAAATCCTTGAGCCAAACCCATGCCATTTGTGTCCACCATAACTACCTATATGTGGTATTTGTTTGTCACTCCAAGTAAATTTTTCATGTGCTACCTTTAAATTATTCAAAATGTTATTATTTCCTTTTGTGTCAATGTTTACTAGCTCATGAGGAAGTAGTGTTGTTATCCTTTATTCTACTTGTCAAACAGACTTTACACCTGGACTAGTGGCATATACATCCGCTTATCCAATAACTTGCAAAAAGAGCTGGCAACGGGATGCCCAGTCCCAATTAATTACAACTTTAACCGCTTAATTCTCTTCGCACTTTTGCCCTGAATTTTCAGTAAGCATTGACAAACAGTGAAATATCTGCGTGTGTAAACCAAAGAGAAAGAGGGATGATCTGCCTTGCTGGTAGAAATAACGTCCTTCATGGAGCCGCTCTTAAAATTCTGTTTGACAGGGAGAATATTGTTTTCACCCGCTACCATTTGTTGACAATTAACAAACACCTCTCAAAACTTAATTTTTGCTCTCTATATGATTTCAAAAACTTAAAAGCTCTAGCACATGACTTAATCCCTGCTTCTCTCTGCGAAGGGCCTTTCTTTTACTTTTCATGTTGAGTCAGTACACTTATTTCCTTCTTCCTTGAGCAAGCATTTGAGTTGTTGTGATTCAACCATATATATCATAATATTGTCAATCATGTCTTTTATCCTTCCTTGTCTTAGCACAAAGACTTTTGCCTCTAGGAATATAGCTTTGTAAGTTATCAATGACTGTAAAGAAGGTGTGATAATTGAGTGTGGAAGTTCTGCAATATATGCTCTAATATAAAGACTCCTTTGAAAGATAAGTATTGATTGCTTATTGTTCTATGACCAAGAATGAAGTGTGCCATTACTAATCTATAATTTCCTTCGTGTATTTTTATTGTGGTTGTTTCACTACTCATGTTCAAGTTAGGTTATATGAAGAGTAGTTGCTGTTTAAAATGAGTTGTGTTGTTTAGTAATTGCTGATGCTTCTTGTCCGTATTCTTTATTATCGACGCTTCACTCCATAAACTTTTGTTCTAGTTTACTGAGCTCAGCTTTCGCTTGGGGACAAGCGAGGTCTAAGCTTGGGGGGTTGATACGTCCATTTTGCATCACTATTTTATAGCATAATTTACTGTTATTCAATGATATATTTCATATTAAGAGGAGTTACTTATGTTATTTTGTCTTATTTTGCATGTTTGATGATCATTGGATAATTAACTGCCGGAGTCAGATTTCAGCTGGAAAAGCACCGTCAAGACACTATATTTCTGGAGCACTAAAAATATTCCAAGAAGACAGATGTTCCTATTTTATCAGAAGATGGACTAAGCCAAAAGGGGAGGCTGAGATGGGCACACACCACCCCTGGGGCGGGGCCCACCTTGACCGCGCCCTAGCCAGGTGTGGTGCCCCTGGCCCACCTCAGGCGCTCCCCTTCGCGTACTTCATCCCTCAGAAACCCTAAGACAAGGAGTCGGAGAGAAAATATTCCGCCGCCTCCACGAGGCGGAAACAACAGGGAGAGAAAAAGCTCTCCGGCAGGGAGAAATCTGCCGAGGAAATTCCTCCCGGAGGGGGGAGATCATCGCCATCCTCATCGTCATCGCGCTGGACTTCATCGGGATCATCATCATCATCTCCACCGCCATCACCACCATCCGCTGCACCATCTCGTTCCGCTGTAACATCTAGGCTATACTTTGTTTAGTTCATAGGGGAAACTCTCCCGGTGTTAATTACTCCTTGTGGTTGATGCTATTGAGTTTTATCGGTGAATTAAAGTATATGTTCAAATCGCTATCCATCATTATATCACCTCTGATCATGATCCATTGATGTCTCATGAGTAGTTCGATTAGTTCTTGAGGACATGGGAGAAGTCACGCTGTTAGTAGTGGAATTATATTGAGTAATATTTAATGGTTTGATATTTAAGTTGTGGTGTATTCTTCTAGTGGTGTCGTGTCGTGTGACGTCGACTACATGACACTTCACCTTTATGGGCCTAGAGGAATGCATTGTGGATTTGGTTGCTAATTGTGGGGTTGCCGGAGTGACAGAAACCTAAACCCCCGTTAGTATACCGGTGCACAAGGGAGCGTAGGATCTCAGAGTTTAAGGCTGTGGTTAGATTTATCTTAATTACTTTCTTGTAACTGCGGATGCTTGCAAGAGGTATAATCACAAGTATGTATTAGTCCAAGTAAGGGCGGTGCATTAGCATAGGGTCACCCACACAACACTTATCAAAACAATGAAGATTAATCAACTATGTGAAGCGAAAGCACTTGACTAGAATCCCGTGTGTACTCAGAACATTTTGTCATCATAAGTAAACCAACCGGCTTGTCCTTTGCTCTAAAAAGGATTGGGCCACTCGCTGCAATTATTATTACTGTATTTTACTTACTTGCATTTTATTTACCTGCCATATCAAAAACCCCTAAAAACTTGTCTGCTAGCATTTACAGTGAAACCTTTACCGAAACTCCTTGTCAGCACCTTCTGCTCTCGTTGGGTTCGACACTCTTATTTATCGAAAGTACTACGATACACCCCCTATACTTGTGGGTCATCACTGCCGAGGAACGCGGAGGCGCTCGTCAGACCACCACTCGATGAGCCTTGAATCAGCCACCGGCGTCAACGCGTGCACATATTTCCCCCATTAACACGTTTTTTTTTCGAATTTGTTGCTTTGTTTTTCAAGTTATGCTTCACGATTTAGACTTGAATTCAACAAACCAAAATAGACTTACATTTATGTGATATGATAGATTCATGTTACCTATACATGTTGTCGGATGGGACTTGACTGTAATCCTATGATATACGAACATACGAACATGTACTACTTTCAGCCCATGGTGTTCGTGACATCCACGTTCATAATGTCCGCATCTAGAAACTCCACTGACCCAACCTGTCGTGCTACGTGCAAGACATCTCACAACCTGACGTGCGACATGGAAACTCCTAATACTGACGCCTATATATATCTCCGAAGACCATTCTGCCAAGAGGAAGACACATTATGGCCCAAGTCGAAGCCCCCTTCGTAGTCTCTATATCCATAAACCCTAGATCCATCTATTCTTGTCAAGTGTATCTGTAAAACCGATGAGACCCATCTGTAATAGTCTTGTACTATCTTTTAATCACACCATGAATAAAATCTGAGAGAACTTCATCATTATCTTGACCCTTATCTGTTGGCAAAAGCCCCTATCGAACAAATAAACACTTTTCTGATAAGTCGGGATTGTGATTATCGTGGGATCGTGTAACAATCCTTCGTTAGTTGGCGCGTCGGGTAGGGAGTGCGCTCGTCATATAGATCGAATGTACATCAACTCTTCTGAGAAGTGCATATGCCGTCATACAAATCGGATCTATTAAAACGTTTCCGTTCACGATACCGACCTCAGACTAGGTTGGGGAGGACCTCCACTCCATGGAGAGCGAGAAGGCTTGTCAAGAGGTTACAGTCCGGATGCGACCTCCAGCCGTGGTCCAGGGTGAACTACGGCTGCCGAAGGGTATACTCCTTCGATCCTGACTACTTCATACAACGACTACTTCAACTCCATCAAGAAGATCTTCAGAGAAGCTTGTCGGTAGTGATACATCTGAAACGTATCTATAATCTTTGATGTTCCATGCTTGTTTTATAACAATGCCACATGTTTTTAATTATAGTTTTATATCATTTTGGTGCATTTTATGGAACTATCTATTAACAAGATGCCCAGTGCCAGTTCCTGTTTTCTGTTGTCTTTTTGTTTCAGAAAAGCTAGTCGGGAAATATTCTCGGAATTGGACGAAAATTTACGGAGATTTATTTTTCACTGGAACGAAGACAGAGCCCGAAGACTGCCTGCATGGGGCCCCACAGACCCCAGACGCCACCTCGGCGTGGCCAGAGGTGGGGCCGTGCCGGGAGGTTGTCTGGCCACCTCGTCCACCGCCTTACGCCGCCGCTGCGCCCACAAATACCTCCCTGACCTAAAACTCCCGTACGCCGAAGAATTTTATGAGAAACACACCAGAGCTCCTCCGCCATCAAACCCTAGTTTTGGGGTCAGAAGTCTTGTTCCAGCACCCTGCCGGGACGGGGATCGACCCCCTTATTATCGGCAAGGACACCAGAATTTTTACTAGAAGTAGAAGAGTTACACAAAGTTCGGAGCCATCTCCATCGACTACGCCGCCTCCATGATGGTTTGTGAGTAGTTCCCCCATGGAGTACGGGTTCTTAGCATAGCTAGTTGGTACTCTCTCTCTCCCATGTTGTTCAATACGATAGTCTCATGAGGTGCCTTAAATTTATGGGTCATCAAGATTATTTTCTCACGCTGTTGTCGGGGAATACAAATTTTCATAATCAAATACTTTCCTGTCAACACGCAATTAAAAATAGTATCAGGTAGCAGCTCGAGGCCTACCATGGAGTGCCTACCCATCCGAGGTTCCCTGTGTACATGGTCTCCCCATATGTGTGTAGCTATCTTGGGGTCATCTACAGATCAAATCCGGATTACATGTCCAGTCCTATGTCCATCGGCATACTACTTCACCGGGTTATTATCTAACCTGTCTGGCTCCAAACTACGGTGCAGGTCGTCCCATCGATAACCCGACAATCTCAAGTTGTGTGTGGCTGACGCGCGGGGGTTAAGGTCATATGAGTGCTTCATCGGGACATCGGAAATACGCCTAAAGCGCCAACTTGTTAACAAGCCCGCCTATTCTCCCGGATAAAGGAGATTGAAGAGGCACTGAAGACCACCTCGGACGCTCAGAAAAGGGGAGTTCAACACCGAGCTCCAGAAGGCCTACCGCTCTACCGCCCAGGCTACAGTACAAGGATGCCTACGAAACATAACCAAATATTAAAAGGTCAGGTTCAAATTCTTATTGCTTCATCCGACCCGGATAGGAAGTGGGTCGGTATCAAAATAAATTAGTTGTTAGTATAGAATATTACTCTCGTCTGGCTTGAACTTAACAAAAAAAAGGAAAGGTTAATAGAATTTTCTTCCCCTTACCCTTTCCCCGAATTAAATTGACCTATGACCACTGATTCGTATTTTCCCACTCAAGTAACAACCCTAGGATCTTTTTTCCCCTATGTGTATTTTCCATCCCACGGTAATTTTCTATAGAGAGTTTCTATTAAATAAGATATTATTGCTGGAATAAATTTTTTGATTTGATTCATTGTAATCTTGAATGTTAATGTATTAAGAAAAACAGAAAGAGAGAGATTCGAACCATCGGTAAAAAAAACTGTACATAGCAGTTCCAATGCTACATCTTCAACCGCTCGGTCATCTCTCGTAAATAATCTTTTAGAGAAAATAAACTGAGTGAATAGTGAGTTTTCTTATTCATGCAGTACAGCTACAACTGCAACTGCTCGGGGTTTTCATAGTTCTATTGGAAAAATTGCGATAGAAATGACTGAACAAAGTGGAATTAAAAATCGTGGTTGGGAAGGTTACAATAGAAAAAGCCATTGGAGTTCATAATTTATACTCCCTCCGTTCCAAATTAATTGACTTCCATTTATCCACATGGATGTATCTGACATGTTACGCGTATAGATACATCCATGTGGACAAATGGAAGTCAATTAATTTGAAACGGAGGGAGTATATTAGAATAATTAGTTTTGTTATTAGTGAAGAAAAGGATGGCTAAAATAAGAGAAATAATTAGTTATTCATTAAGGTTAATTTGATTCAATTACTATATAATTTCTCGAGGATATATATAGCCCGGAGACAATGAACAAATATACATTCATTTGCCTCAAACTTTAGAGGGGCCCATTTAAGACTTAATCGAATAATTATTCAATGGGTTGAAAGAGCTTTTGTTTAATCATCAAGATCCAAAAGAGGGAGTTTCGTTGTTTGTGGATCACTTGGATAAATGCATCAACGTGGACATATAAAGTATCCGATGGTATAGTAAATTAATACACAAAATAAAAAAGCAGTAAGTAGAAATAATTTTAAATTAAAGAGAAGAGTCAATGGATTAATGATAAAACCCCTCCCAATTCTTGTAATTGTTTTACAATTTTGGTTAAGTGAGGGATCAAATATGTAGTCAGCTTATTTAATGGTAGCTTGGAGAATTAGAATTATGACTATTGCTTTCCCATTAGTTGTTTTTGCATTAGTTGTGACTTTCTCAGTCTTAGTAGTTAGTGTACCCCTTGTATTTGCTTCTCCTGAATGGTTGGTCAAATAATAAACGTTGTATTTTCCGATACATCATTATGAATTGGATTAGCCTTTTTCGTAGACTGAATTCTCTCATTTCTTAATTTGTTTAGTATTTTGTAGAGTAGCCCAATACAAAACAAAATAAATAAAAAGGCCATTTCTTTGAAAAAAATCGAATAGTGAGACGCAATAAATTAAAACACAATTTGCATTCCGAATTGCTACCTCTTCTCTTTCAGCCTCTAATATAATAAAAATGATCTGGAATTTACGAGTTTGTTGTCTAAATAACTATCCTATCCTCTTCTACCATATGTATCTCCCTCCTCTATTCGGCTTTCCATGATTTTTCCATTCCTCCGTGTAAATACTAAGTAGCCTAATATGGGTTCACAATCAATACCATATTCACCATCGTGAGTAACGAGCAGTCGAAGAACATCATGCATTGATGGGTGTTGAGGGTGCATATTGACTATCACAAAATCTTTTCAGGTAAGGGGTAGGCTCATATCCTTTCTTCCTTAATTCATTATTCCATGAGTTCCTCAAAACGAGGCTCATCAAAATGCAAAATATAAGACTACTAAAAACATAATTAGAACGATTAAATTACTACTCCCGAATATTCAACTGACTGATTAATTTTTTATAACGTACACTATTTTCTTTGCCAAATAAGCCAGCGAACGTTGACTTTTTCCAAAAGTATTCGTAGACCTCTTACATCGACGTTTCCAAAAGTATTCATAGACCTCTTTCCAGTGAAATATCTTTGAGAAATAGCAACAATTTTCACTTATTTGTACAGAACAAACGGTCCAAGTATAGAAGTTGTCAGGCCTTTCATGGCCCGTGGCTGTGGGAAACATGGCCTGTCAGGCTGGCCTATAGTATTTTGCTACTCAATTACGCGTGTTTGTTTTCTTTGCTGGGTGTCCTCTCTCATGGCATTCTCCTGCGTGATAATTTGATCACTTGGTCAAGAGGTGATTTCCTATTTCTTTGCACCCCGTGATATCCATTGGCTTTGCGCCACTTCCTAATGTAAAATGGAGGTTTGTTGCCCCCAAGAAAAGATGGTACACCTGAATGCTGCAATCTGTTAGTATTTTTTGACACTGTTGGAGAATGAATCAATTCAAACTATCGAAGCAACAATGGATTACCAACAGAAAGAGCAACAAGTTTCCAGCTGCAACATCGCCAATAGTGTACTCACTTTCTGTGTTTTTGCAGTGTAATTTCTGATAGCCTATACATAGGAGCTCTCCAGATAGGCTCATGTATCACGAGACAACTCTCACCGATCAAATCATATCGATGCAAGCGTAGCGAGTTTGTTGTTCTCTGAATTGCAACAAGCAACCGTGACGGCGCAGCCATTCCTCGTATGTTCATTGAGGAGAGACGCCTCCCTCTCTTGCTTCCTACTGCAGCAAGCACTAGCAGCTTCAACCAACAAGTTTGAATCGAATGCTCCATCATCTTGTTCAGCTCCTGGATAGTATCCCACCTGTAAGTAGTGTGTGTCGTCTCCTCATAGTGTCAGACTCTGGAGCACGCCGCCGCCGCCGCCGCAGTCGGGCCGCCCCTCGTCTCCCTGGTGTTGTAGGAGCTGCAACCCGGGCACTTCTGCGCCAGGACGTGGAAGCGCACGCTCGACGTCGCCCCGCAGTCGTTGCACAGGATCCATACCTGGAAGAAAGAGAAGAAGCACACCATTAATTGTCTGTTCACTTGTTCAGTTTCCAGCCAGGTTCACTGTATCTGTTCTCAGTTTATTGCTTAATTACCATCTTCTTCTGGTAGAACTCCGGCATCGGTGTGGCCGCGACCTCCTGATCCAGCTTGTGCCATGCCTCGGACATGTCGCAGGCTGACCGCGAGCAGACCGGGCACGAGAAGCTGGGGAAAACCAAACCAAACAGTTTGATCAGATCATCTCATCCATATGATGTGAGCAGATGCGTCGGGTAAGTTGTCTGAAGAAATGCTTACTGGTGATGAAGCCTCATCTCGTTGAGGCATTCCAGATGGATCGTGTGCCCGCAGTGCAGTACACTGATCTCCATTGTCGAGTCAAATAGATACTGTGATCGAAACAACATGGGTAGATTGTCTTAAAGATCAACAATTGCAAATATTATGAGTTGTGTTTTATAATTAGTAACAGATGTTTGGAGATTAATTAAAGCAAAGTTTCACCTCGAAGCAGACAGGGCAGTTGTGATGCATTGCTCTTTCAACACAGTGATGAGAGTCCTTCAAGACATTGCTGTAGCAACATCCTGTCAGTGAACAAGGGCATAATTGGTGTTAGAGAAATCTTTCTACACAGTGATGAGAGTCTTCCAGATATTTATTTTTTGAAACAAATCCTTCCAGATATAAGTTTCTTTCCGAAACATACCGCATTTTTCGCAGTGAAAGAAGTTCTCCATGCCACCAGTTCTGAAACACAGAGAACACAATATCCAGAAAATTGATCATTCTGAAAAAACAGTAAATGTGTCAAAAAAAGCAGAAGGATAACTGTGAATTAGGCACTTGCCTGCAGATACCACATCCATCGCAGTGATACTGGTTCTTGGAGATCTGCAACAAAATTTTGTGGCTGTCAGACAGAGAGAATACAAATATAGCAAATCAAGAAATTATTCCTTTGCTCATAAATCTGAAGAATCGTACATCATCGTCAAAGAAATTGCATTTTTCGCAGAAGTATTTTCCCATGCAGGCCCCACAACCAGAGCAGTTCTGTTGCACCTGTTGATCCAAATGAGCAGTTTCATACGATTAGTAGAGCAAAAGGGTGAAAATATTTGAGAATGCTTTTCGGTAGACACGTACATCCTGTTCTTTGCTGCAGAGAGAGCAGATAACCTGTGATACATCACAAAGTAGAATAGCTTCAGTAAGTACACTATCTTCAATAGGTGAGTTCATATGCTAATTGCTACATCTATGTGACTGGCGAGACGCGGCACACCAATGAAGCTACTGCACGGTTAACAGATGCAATCATGTCCTTCAATTATGTACCACCCACTCAGTGACTGCTGTTACACTAAAATTAAAATTAATCTTGATTGGCCATGTGGCTGGATGGATAGGCACAGCACACAAATGGGGCTACTACATGGAGATGCAATCATGCCCTTCAATTATGTGCCACCCAATCAGTCAAGCGCCGTCACATTAAAAATAAATATCGATCGACAGAGAAATATTCTTTGCCTTTTCTCCACTGCCTTTTCCCCTTTCTCCAAGCCGCTTGCTTGTGGTGACATGGACCTAACAATCATGCGGAGTAGATGACCACAGATGCGGCCACTTGCAAAGGAGGTGGCCGATTGACAGCGAGAAGCAGAATATAATAAACAAAAAAATATCAGGATGCAAGTTGTGTCTCGGAGCACCAGGATAACCTTATCTGAATAAATGGGGCAAAAAAGATCTTGGCCACTGCATGGCAGTTGGTGGCCCATGTTTCCACTTCCACGGGTACATGACGATCGGGTCGATAGGGAAAGGGGAAATCTAAAATTGTTGATTGCTCAGTTAAGAACTGATACTACAATTCTACACGCCGATGCGGAAGAAGATGACACGCAGCAAGAACAGAGAGATGATGTAAGGGCTCTAATTACTGCTCATTTGGATCAACAGGTGCAACAGAACTGAGCAATTCAGTGACAGATGAATGAAATAGATAGCAATCAGAACTAACACAGGGGGATAAGGAGCACACACCTTTTGATTTCGTGTCGAGGGATGTCGTGGCGATCGCGGAAGTCGACCTCGAGCGAATTCTGCAACACAGGTCGATGTTCAGTCAGACCCAAGAAGGCAAGAACAGTTGGATCGAAAAGATCGCACGGCATGGAGAGAAGAAAAAAAACAGGAACCCAGACCTTGACTTGGTTGTGGCAATGCCGGCAGCCGAATACCTCGCCGCAGCACGGCGCCCGTATGCTGCACCTCCTCGTGTAATGCTCGCAGCTTCACGCAGAAACCATCCAATCAACATAATACCGACAAGAATGAAATCGGACAGGATATTCGAATCAGGAGCGACGCGTTGTCGTGGTCGATTTGCTTACCCGTGCTGCTCCGCCCCCAAATCCATCTCTCCGTCTCCTGCTGATTTCCTCCTCGGAGGGCTCGGAGGAGAGGCGACACCGTTGGCGGAGTGCGGCGGCCGGAAGAAAGGAATGGAGGAACAGGGAATCAATAAGAACGGGGAATCGGGGATGCTGTGCGCGGGATGCGGGCCGGTTTTTATACGGGGGAGGGGGGGCTGAACCTGAACGAGTTTCTTTCTTTTTTTTTTCAGGGTTGGAGTCTTATTGGTATGGCTGGCAGTGTACGGTGTGTACCCTGGCCGTGAGCTGGAAAAGGCTAATTGCCCTAATCAACCCGTCAATCATCACCCATGCATCTCGGCTAAATAAAGAACCCGATCGAACAAACTGTCAGCAGCTATATTCCGGAAACGGATGAGGATGACGGCGGTCCACGTGGGGTACACGTCGGATGGGATAAGTTTGTTGGGTCGGCGGATCAAGTTGCCAACTAAGAGCATCTCTCGCAGACCGAAAGTAAGCTGTGCCTCACGGCGACGACGTCAACGAAATTCCACCGTTTTCTTTTCGTTACGAGCCTAGGTTCAGTATCGATCGAGTAATCATATACTCCCTCCGTTCTAAAAAGGATGACTTGCATTTGTCAAAAAGTGGATGTATCTAGACATGTATATGTCTACATACATCCTATTTTCCACTAGTGGAAGTCATCCTTTTTGTAACGGAGGGAGTAGACATCATCAAAGATGTATTCTTGTCTGTACCGCATTCATATTTGGTCCGTATACCCGTCCCTCTGACCCACGTGTGACGTCACTCCGATTTTTAATTGGAATTGCAGGCTTCCTTAATATATACACTGCCCCATTGAACATAGAAACGGTATTTAGCTCACTCCACTTTACACTCCATTTCTCGCTGTCTAGATATGTTCGTCCAGTTCATAGGATTGTAAACTTTGGAGTTTAATAATTGCGGAAGGCTGTGTGCATCGCTTTGATGCAGAGGCCGGGGATCCACACCCCCTTATCTAAAAAAAGAGTTCATCTCGATGTTCTAGCCCGCACTCCCTTTAATCATGTGCCATATTGTCGCATGGCGAGGATCGTCAGCTTCCTATCCAGTACTGAGAAATTCAGTCGAATTCAAATCTACAAATGCATATACGTGATGGTAAGTGTTGTGTCTCTATCTTGTTTGTTGTTGTCTGACAGGCCGGATCTACCACACCCCTCTGTTCTTATGGTTGTACTACTATGTTTCTACTTGCAGCCAGTGACCACGGATTCCCCTCCGTAGTTTTGCAGATTTTTCCAAGTGGATGACGAGTATGTGTACTTCATCACCTGCGTCGGTCTCCGAAGCATCCTAATATCGCTCAGGGAACGTCATGTCTAGAATACCTAGCTCCGAGATGATTGTGGCTATGGCACACACCACGACGAGTACCATCTTTTTATGTTTATTCCCGATGCCTCCTGTTTGTGAGGATTTTTAAGATCTTGCTTTGTGTGCACCTACTGAGCTCAATCCTCTCTGTCTCCTGTATCAGTTTTTTCAAATTTGCTAAATCATGCATGTTCATAGTATCAACTAACAACTATGAGTCAAGGACTGTGATTAGGCATGTTTGACTTCCTCGGAGATTGGACCAAGCTACAGGACGTACCACGCGCACGGATCCAAAGTACTGGACTATGGACTTTGACGGTTCAAAGACGCTTGAAGGCTCTGGGGCTAGAGTCATCTTTACACCCCGGAGGGAGATAAACTTCGGTATGTTCTACTTTGTAACCTCGCCGTCCAGCAAGTCTCGGGAACATGGATGCTAGAAACTTCAACACGGTGGATTATCATTGGGTCGTCGATCATAGGTGGACACTTTGCCGGCTTCGAGTTTGACATATCGATGATAGGAAACCAGTACCACCTGACGTCTTCTTGGACCAGCTTCATAGTCCATCAGTCAAGCCGACTAAGGAGGAGGAAGTCGCAAATCCAGATTCACCTAAGTCATCTTTTGTCGGATAAGTAGTGGGTTTAGGCCTTAACCTCACGGGCCTATACCACTTTTCGGCCCACGACATCCAAGACTCCCCGCCGGTAGCTCGATTCCAGAAGCTTCTCCACCGACCTAGACCTATTGTGCTACACCAAGTCTCTACGAAGATCTACTCGATTACGGAATACATTCAAAGGAAGAATACGAGATCAAGACTTGACGTACAAGGCAAGACAGAAACCTTAGGCGCATGGAGGATCGGGCACAATCCTCGACCTATATATATAGAAGGACTTGACCAAGACAGACATCGATGACACGCCGAAACTCTGCCCCCTGACCTCTCTGTAAAACCCTAGAACCTAGATTCACATCTATAATCTCCGGCCAAGACCTCATAAAACTCGCCGAGATCGTCTTTGTACTAGCTCTGTAGCTATTTCATAAATAAACTCTGAGAAATCTTCATCAACTGTGTCTACGACTCAAACTTGTTGATCTGCACCGCCTGCCGAACAAATAAACTTGCTTCTCTTCTCCGGAAGTAAGATTGCCGAGGGATCGTGAATCACTATCCTTCGACAGTTGGGGCACCAGGTAGGGGGTGTGCACATCGTACAGATCGAGTCGCCTGGACATGAAGCTCGCAGCAACTGGGGATATCGTCGAAAGCGATCCGTCCACTTTACAAGGTCCCCAGGCCGACGAGGTGACCAGCGAAGAGCAACACGAGATCGCCACGCGAAAGCTAATCTCCGATCTATGACCTCCACCCCACATCGAAGCCAGAGAAAAAGCCATGAGCATGTACCATCAGGAACCACCGATCTCCTGCCCAACCGGCGCGACGTCCAACTACGCACCCACATTCTTTGGATACCACTACCTGACCGCAATGGACACAAGCTCAGTACCACTACTGCGGGCTACACAGGTTACTATCCAACGATCCCCAAGAACTACTATGTGACGATGATAAGGGGTTGCCCGATCTTCTTAGTGAGCTGATGGTGTATGGTGGATAATTTGAGGATAACTCACAGGATGCTCTCGAACTCTTCGGCCAATGCAACATCTCTTCAACCCAATGGATATTTGCAACACCATACGCTTGCGCAATGTAGCCGTCGACCACGAGCGGTTTGCAATCTACCAATTCCAAGTGGAACGACAGATCACACTCAAATTTCTGTAACAATAATCTCCAGATCGAAACAAAGTGGAGAGGTTGAATTCCTGATCGAAACAAAGAGGAACTCGAGTATAGATTAATGCTTTCAGCAATCCGATCTAGGGTTTATCTTAAACATGGTCTAACTCTCTATGGCCCAACCCTTGGGGTACTTAAGGAAATGCGCCCTACTAGGACTCAAACATGGTTCGACTCGAACTGATACAAACCGACCCATGGTGGGTTCGTCCTAAACATGGCATGCAGGCCTCATGTATTGCACCTTAGACTAATATGATCTTCATTATGTCGCGGTGCGCCACTTGATCCTCCCGACGTGTAAATGTGTGTGATCCCCTTCATTGGCTTGGTGCGCCTGCCTCCCTCTCCTCCCTCGCGCATCCATTGATATTGAGAATCAACTCATGCTGCAACTCTTCTCCTCCTCCAATGGTTGTGTTATCAATAACCGTGATCATACATAAATGCAGGCAGTATAAAATTCTCACTAACACAAACATCAAATTCAACTACGAGTGAGTTCACATGTTGCTCAAGTAACTTGGCTCGAGCTCTTGTCATTGGTCCAATCCTCACTTCATTAGGTTTATCTTGTACAACAACATCATCAATAGGAAAAGATGTTAAAGGACTAGGGATGTCCTCATCAGACCCCCCCCCTTGAAAAGGCGTCGACCTCAACGTGGCAAGGTCTTCTCCAGCATATGGCGTCAAATCAGCAACATTGAACTTATTACTCTTGTATGCATTGTCATTTATCTTGGCAAGAACCTTGTAAGGACCATCACCACTCGGCATCAATTTAGACTTGCGCTGAACAGGAAATATGTCCTTGCAAAAATGCACCCAAACCATGTGTCCGGGCTGAAAGATCACCTCCTTTCTTTTCTTGTTGACACGATCAGCATTGTACTTGCCTTTCTTCTCTATAGCCTCTTTAGTCTTCTCATGTATCTTCCTCACAAAATATGCACGCTTCGATGCCTCCATGTTGATACGTTCTTGAATTGGAAGCGGCAGCAAATCAAGTGGTGTAATGGGTTTAAATCCATAGACCACCTCAAACGGACACAATTACGTGGTTGAGTGCACCGCCCTGTTATATGCAAATTCCACATGTGGCAAACACTCCTCCCACACGCGCATGTTCTTCTTGACCATTGTCCGCGTCAGCGTTGAAAGTGTGCGGTTTACCACCTCCGTATGGCCATCAGTTTGGGGATGACACGTAGTACTGAATAGCAGGTTCGTTCCTAGCTTGCCCAAATTGTCTTCCAGAAGTAGCTTGAACTTCACATCACGGTCAGAAACAATCGTCTTAATACTCCATGTAAGCGCACAATGTCCCTGAAAAACAAGTTAGCAATATGCGACGCATGGTCGCTTTTGTGGCAGGCAATAAAATGAGCCATCTTAGAAAATCGATCCACTACCACAAAAATAGAATCATGTCCTCTCCTAGTCCTAGGCAATCCTAACACAAAATCCATGCTTATATCTTCCCATGGTGTAGTAGGAGGAGGAAGAGGGGTATACAAACCGTGAGGCTTCAATTTGGAATTTTCCTTATTGCATGTGATACAACGCTTCACAAACCTGTCAACATCTCGCCTCAACCGTGTCCGATAAAAATGGTCACCAAACATCAGCAACGTCTTCTTAGGTCCAAAGTGTCCCATCAAACTGCCGGCATGTGATTCCTGCAACAATAACAAACGCACGGACGATTATGGCACACACAACTTGTTAGCTCGAAATAAGTACCCATCATGTATATGGTATTTTACCACGCTTTGACAGCAATACACTTCACAAAAGGCGTGGCAAAATTAGTATTTGTAGCATATAAATCACACAATCTGTCTAAACCAGGAACTTGAACATCAAGATGCGTCAAAAGCATGCTTTTCCTAGAGAGTGCATTAGCAACAACATTACCTTTGCCTTTTTTATACTTAATGATGTAGATTGAATTCAACCCATTTAGCATGTCGTTTATTCAAATTAGATGGGCATTTCAAATATTTCAAAGCCTCATGATCAGAATGTATGATAAATTTCTTTGGCCACAAATAATGTTGCCAAGTCTCAAGAACACGAACAAGAGCATATAATTCCTTATCATAAACAGGATAGTTCAATTGTGCACCATTCAATTTTTCTGAAAAATATGCAACCAGTTTACCCTCTTGCATCAACACACCTCCTATTCCAATGCCACTAGCATTACATTCAATATCAAATTGCTTATTGAAATCAGGAAGTATAAGCAAAGGTGCATAAATCAAACGACGTTTCAGTTCATCAAAAGCAGAATCTTGGGCTGCACCCCACATCTTTGCAAAATGTGCATTTTTCAAGATTACCATACAACTTATTATCACGCAACACTTGCAAAACTTGTCGAATATGATCACTATGTTAAGATTCATTGCGGCTATAAATCAATATACCATCAAAATATACTACCACAAATTTCCCAATGAAATGCCTCAAAACATGATTCAGTAATCTCATGAAAGTACTAGGTGCATTAGTTAACCCAAAAGGCATTACTAACCACTCGTATAAACCGAATTTTGTTTTAAGGCAGTTTTCCATTCATCCCTTTCTTTCATCCTAATTTGATGATAACCACTACGCAAATCAATTTTAGAGAAAATAACAGCACCACTTAATTCATCTAACATGTCATCCAAACGTGGAATAGGGTGACGATAATGAATACTGATATTATTAATCTCTCTACAATCTAAACACATGCGCCATGTATCATCTTTCTTAGGAACTAAAATAACATGAACAACACAAGGGCTTAAGCTCACACGCATATACCCTTTGTCAAGAAGCGCCTGTACTTGTCGCTGAATTTCCTTTGTCTCTTCGGGGTTGGTCCTGTAGGGGGCTCGGTTTGGCAATGATGCTCCTGGAATCAAATCAATTTGATGCTCTATACCTCGCAATGGTGGCAAACCAGCAGGTACCTCGTCCGGAAACACATCACCAAATTCCTATAACACATTAGAAACACCAAGAGAGAGAGGGGTCATATCATTACAAACAAGAATTTTGAGCTTGGACATAAGTACAAGAGGTACTAGAGTAGGATCCTCCTGGAACTCTCTCTAATCAGATTTGCTAGCTAACATTACTAAGGACTTCTCTCCCTCACTTTTCTTTTTACCACTTAAATTTGGCTTGTGGCTCTACTTCACCGAAGGTGGGGTCTCTCTGCTAGCTAATCTCTCATACTCATCCTCACGGTGAACTTCCACTTTTTGTCGAGGATCATTGACAACTTCTTGCGGCGTCAAAGGTCTCAACATAATCTCCTTGCCATGCCAATTGAGATGATATGTTTTAGATCTCCCATTGTGACATACATCATGATTGTCAAGGAGGACCCAACAACAAATGACACACCGTCATAGGAACTACATCACACTCCACGGTGTCCTTGTATGGCCCAATCTAAAATTCAACATGCACTATGTGATTAATTTTCATCTCGCCGCTGTCACTCAGCCACTGGATATAATGCGGATGGAGGTGCGGCAAATATTTCAGATTCAGTTTCTGACAAAGCTCTTTACTAGCTAGAGGCGTCGCGTCGTCTGCGCCAACCTGGGGAGCCGCTGCGTCATTAAAACGGGCGTATCTGCCACAATAAATCCACTGACCGGCCGTTGTGCGGCTGGCGCGTCGTCCCCGCCCGACAAGGTGCGTGTTGCCGCGGTTGCCAGCACGCCCGGTTGCATCCCTAAAACCTAGGCGCGAATCGGGGTTGTCGGACGCTGTATTGAGGTGTGCCAGCAACTTTTGGTCTATTGGGCTCGCCCCTGGGCGCGAATCGGGGTTGCCGGACGCTGTATTGAGGCGTGCCAGCAACTTTTGGTCTATTGGGCTCGCCGCTGGGGGACGATTTCGTGCCGGCGCGCCCAAACAATCTCTTCGGCAATGCACAAACTGGATTCCTCTCGGCTAGAACGGCTGTATGAGGATTCCACACATCTCGACCTCCTCCTCCATGTTTTCGTCATCATCATCCTGATGTTTCAGATTTCCCTCCCCACCCAACCCCCTTGGACAAGTAAAATGTTCTGGTTGGACACCAGGTCGATTGTGTCCTTTACTTGAGACAAATAAAATCTGATGTCGCATTCGTTTTGTGAGTGACGATGACTCGGCCATGCAATTTTTTTAAAGGCAGATGCATAAGAACATGATGTATATTTTGGAAAGAGTGGCATCTCCACGTAAAAGTGTAGCACCACAAACCTGACCACTCATAAGTGATTTACAAGGATCTGTACCGAAGTGTCGAACAAGCTACAGAAAATGTGGTATACTTTGTACAAGGATTTCTACCGAAGTGTTTCACAACTCTAGGCTTCCTAGAGCAATTGACAAGCTGACGGCCCCAACGATCATTCATTCGCGCTCTGCATCAGCTCAAACCACTGCACAGCAGAAAACAGCAGATATTAATACAGCATCGATTTGCTACTAAGGAACGGCATGAGCAAAACTGTGTGCTGCTTCATACCTGTCTAAGCAAATCAGCCAATGTGCGAGGAAGCGCTTCGATGTTCTTCAGCATAACATAGTAAGGGAACGGAAATGAGTCCATGTATTTTCCCAGGATTAGTTTGTCTCCTTCGTAGCATGCTTCCTGTAAAGAAAAACAAATGCAGTCAGAATTAAAATATGTGAATTAGGTGCCCGTGCAAACCTGTGTCAGCGAAAGTTTCAAAGTACACACCAGTGAGTTCATAATAGATTCCTCGTGACTATCTAGGAGTACATATGCAATCATTCTCCTTCTGTTTAGAACGTTCCTGATACAGCGCCTCAAATTTTCCTGCTCCCAGAAAATGAACTTCAGTACTACAAACAGACGCAATGCTTTAACCTGTAAGCATATCTGACACAGAAGTTGATACCTTTTCATGGAACTTGCCATCGGATATTACAAGTATGAGTTGCTGAAGTGGGTTTTGCCCGGATGGTGTGCGAGACCTTGCCACGGCAGCATCAAGCATTGTATTCAGATGCATCAACAGATCAGCAACTGGTTGATCCTCAATTTTGTTGTCTTGCTCAAAGGACAAATTAGAGATCATCTAGAGAGAGAGAGAGAGAGAGATTAGTACTGTTTTATTATTGTTAACGAAAGCAAAAGAGACACCCTACCTTGACTCCAGCTTCTGCATTGAAGATCTGATCAAAATCATGCAACACTTTAACATTCCCTCTTTTGCCAAAACTTGCAACCGCGAACTGCCCAACCTCAAGCTGCGACATGGCCCGGCAAACTGTAGCTAATGCTTCAATAGCAACTTTTCCGCACTTGCCCTCGGACATGCTTCGTGAGTCATCGACGGCAATAACCACCTGGTAATTCCGTTTGTTAGGTTTAGTTCGTCGCAACCATATCTTGTCCCTGCGGAAATGGCTTGCAATGTATGGAATGACCTGAAAGAAGATACAATAATGTTCCATCAGATAAGTACACATTCTTTAGAGGGGCATCCGGAAAAAATGGGAGAGCACGTCACTACTACGGCAAGGAGGGACAACGAGAATACAGGTACCTTCTTCATGTTTATTCTCTTTCCAGTTCGGTAATCTCCTTGAAGCTTGCTTGCGAGAGTTGGTTCCATGACAAGGCGCAACTGCTCAGCCAGTTCTTGGGACAACTTCATGGTCGTCAGCTCAAGATTTCTCCAATCCATAATCGTCCTTTTTGTTTCTTGATTAGTGACGTCCAGATCCATCTGAGTAGACATCTCTCTGTCACTGGTTAGGTCATCCAGTTGAACTATCCTGTCATCTGCCGGACGTTGCTTGAATGAGACAACATCTCCAAAAGTGTCATCTGTTTCACCTTGAACAAAATCCTGAATGGATGCATCAGTCTGCATATCTGTTCCCTCCGATCTGCAAGCACTTTCGGACTTGTTGGCACGTGATTGCGAAGTTTGAAGATGAGGCACTTCAGGCTTATCATCTCCAAGTATCCTCTCATCAGGTAGTTCCACCTTTTGGACATTGGTCTCATCTTCCATGTTTGATTGCCTGACTTGGAGATCATCATTGATTTGGTCAGCAGTTGCGTCACCCAGTGCTTGAGAGGTGCTCTGTTCACCCTCAGGCACATAACGAAATTCAGTAGCACTCTCATCATCAACATGATGTTCAGTTTCTGGTTGATGATCCTGGGTATCAGCTGAGACTCTTGCCCGTTCTTTCCAGTCCTCCATTGCGTCTCCAATGCTCCTGAAAGGATTTGTCTGCTTGATGTGTGATGGTGGAGCATCAGTCTGCAACTCTGGCTTGGAGTTGGACAACGATCTTGAACCTTCAGCAGAGTTGGGCATAGAGATTTCCAGACTAGGCACTTCATTGCTTGAAAAATCAACAGAAGGAGCTACTCCACTGCTCATGTCCATGCTGTTGGCCAAGTTTGCTTCAGAGTCTCTGTTAGATTCTGTTTCCATATGGTCGGGTTGTATACCTTGTGAAGGGTGTGCAAGTGACTCGATTTTGTCTAACTGTTGATTCTCCATGTTATTTGTCTCCACATTTCCATCTTCAAGATGATCCCCTTCAGTATCTACCACATTATCACCATCCTGTGCAGCATCGCCATCCTCCATGTCATCTGAGGTAACTGCAGTTTCATCTTCTTGCATCCCATCTTCTGGGTTGATATCTTCGTTCTCAGGATTGTCAGCATCCATGTCATCGGCTTGTTCTGTGTCGTCCATGTTGGCATCCTCGGAATCTTTGTCTGGTTCAGAGAGTTCAGGTCCTGTTCGCTCATCATATGCATCAGCTTTGTTCATTACATCATCAGTACTCTCATCAGTATCCTCGCAAGTGTTAGGTTCATCCTCCGTATTAGTATTCTTGCCTTGCTCGTTATTATCTGTCTCCATGGGATCTGTCTCCATGGGAGATTCGTCCTTAGCTCGCAATTCCTTATCATTCTCGTCTGCCCCCTTGGCTGATGAACCTGACTCGTATTTCTCAGCGGATGTCTTAGAATCATCATCTTCGTTCTTGTCCCAAGATTTCTTGCCAACCATTTCGCTTGCATCACCAGTGTCTCCCATCTGCTTATCCAAGTTGTCTTCGCCCTCACTGCCCGAGTCATTGCCTTCATCCTCAGAAACATCAGTTAATGGAGCAGCAAAATCGTCATTCATTTCAACTGCTTGATCATCATCCTTAAGACTTTGATCTGCCTTGCACTGAGCATCCTGCTAAATATTGGAAGATGGTTAGCATCACTGAAGCAAAAATATATGTATACTAATACACATCTATTATCTAAGCACGCTAACCGTTTCATTGGTGCCCTCAAGTTGTGATAAATCATCTATTTTAGAGCTTGCACTCTCTTGACCTTCACCCTCACCCATGCCAGTTCCAGTTACTGTTGCATCGGTCTGTCCATCTGACGCATCTTCAGTTGTATCTTCTGCGCAACCAAACCCCTCCGCACATAGATAAATCAAAAGCTCCCCAAGCGCATCAGTCATTTCAGATGTCTGAAGTCATTCAGAAAAAATAGTAATTAAGATGAAGGAAAAACACGTAAATCTTTATAACCAAAGAACGGAAAAAAGACAAGTAAAATTTGTTTAAACCAAGACAACCCTTACTCTTCTATGAGCTTCCAGAAGTTCAGAAAGTATGCCTTCAGCTGATGACACAATCACACCCAGCAAAACATGAAGATGCATTAACTGCACCTCTATTTTAGAACGTGCCTCAGGTTTATAGTCTACTAACTTCCTCTGTTGGATAATGATAATAAGGATCAGATGGCGAAGCAAACAAATTCTACAGGTAACAAAGATGATGGAACATACCACTAATACAGAAAGTTTTTCACCAGCATCACAAACGTGGTCCATTTGAAGATTCATAACATATGAATGCAAAATATCTTTCCAGGAAGTAATATTTCCTTCTAGTGATGATTCTTTAGTTCCATCAGTGGATATCCCAAGACCAGTGAGCTGTCCAACAACACTGACAGCTAGTGTTAAAATTTCCTCAAAAGCTTCAGTATATGATTCTTCAGGCTTTTGTTCATCAGAGAATAGTCCATGTTTGTTTTCATCAACTTCTCTAGAGAAACTCGCTGTTGCAATCCTCTCCTGCACATTAATGCACGCTTAAGAACCAAACTTCCATACAACAAAAAAGAAATGCCGGGTTATATCAAATAGTAACACACGAGAAATTCCTCGAGCATGATGTCAAAATGAAGAGATGGAAGTTGAAATAACGATATCCCAGACAAGAGCAAGATATGAGTACAGTACTGTCGCGGCAGAATCAGATATAAATTCTTCCTATTAAACATTTGTACACTAGGGATGGCTATGGTAAAAAAGGTGTACTTAAGTGCATAAAATAGGAAGACATCTACCGGTCACCAGACAAAACAGGGCAACTGAAAATGTTATAAAACTCCCAGTAACACTTTCTGTGGGACCTAAATCTCCAAAGCATATTAGAGGAAAAATAATGACATTTAAGCAATATCGCCAGTATAGCTATCAAAACATAAGCATCCCAGCATTAGTCAGCATTTATACAGATATTAATACAAACCTTGTCAAGTAACTCTTCGAAACGAGAGAACAGAACTTTCTTCACAGATCTCATTGAGACATCCTGGCGACATAAGACCTGCATATCCGCTCTAAATGTGTCGATAAGCTGGCGATTTGCAGCAACAAGATGCTCCATCTCTGTTGTAGCAAGAGGCATATTTTTAGGAGCACCAGCAAGGATATTGTTGGATCCAAGTAGGAATTTGTCTAATAAATCCTGCAAAAATAAAACAGAGTTATTATGTACATACCAATGAAACTAACTTAAGTATAGTAAATGTTTGACTAAGTTACTGGACCAAAAGTATTTGAGTCATGCAAGGAAACAGGGCTTTAAACTCTCAAATGACAACCAAAAGGAAGTCCCTCTTTAATCCTGGTTTCAGCTATAAGCCGTAAGCTTCAAAAGAAAGAAACAAGCTTACCTTGGACTCAGAAAATCTTGTGATGAACTTTCCAAAAAGAGTTGACATTGCAGTAATTTCTACTTCAAAGTTTTCACAAGTGGCATGATGACAACCTTTGAAGGTTCTGAGCAACAAGTTGGTGTCCGTAACCATAGATAGCATACTGTCAAAAAATTGCTACAGAAAAAGTGAAAAAACACGTGTCAAATTAAAACACATACAATTCATTGTAGTTCAAAGCTTCAGTAGTGGATTTCGTACCTTTTGCTGCCACATGGAAATTAGCAGTACATTTTGGCCTGATGATAGAGATACACTCTTCCCTACAAAAGGATCATAAGTTTCGGTTACTAGTAAATCTAGAACAGGAATAGAAAAGGCACGGATTTACAAGTACCTCCTGAACCTAACAAGAAGATCATATGCCGGAACTTGTTCAGCTGTTCAAATAGATCGTAAGCAAGATGTCTTTGTTCACATAGCATGGTCAACAGATGGTTCATAAAAGATGTAGCCCTATTAACCTGCAAATTGATCAAGCTGTCAAACCATAAACACAAATTCGATACATGCATCATCTATGGTGTCAAAAGACCAAAACCTAAAGAACGGCAAAAGGTAGAGGATCTGACCTCTTCTAAACCTAGATCTTTGTTAAATTTCAAGGAAATTTGTCGAAGTTGTTGCATTGTTGCCAAACATCTGAAGTATTGCTGATTTGCAAGCTTCCAGTTATTTGTTCCCAGTATTGCAGAATGAATAATGCTAACATCTTCACACGTTTTCTGTGTGGTCACTTGTTGGAGCAAATGTGTCACTTTATATGACTGCTCCAAAAACAACGGGCTTGGTGCATCCAACTCGTTTCCCCACTGCATCAAGTTGCATGAGTCAATTTTATAAACAAAATAAATAAGGGATACCACCAACATGACATCCTTTTCTGTTATACTCCCTCCGTTCGGATTTAATTGACACACATTTGGTTACACATGGATGTATCTAGACACCAAACAAGTATAGATACATCCATATTTGGACAAGACCAAGTCAATTAATTTGGAACGGAGGGAGTATATTTTAGAGCATTCTACGGCCAAAGAAAACAATAATGGCAGTACAAAATAAGTTTTTCGCCATTAACAGTACCTCATAACTCATTGGCCTGTGCTTTGAGAGTCCACATTCCTCGAGTGTCTTGAATAAACTGGATAAAGCAGTTTTCTTCTGGTTCTTTTTACCATGCTTCAGTATAGAACCAAAATCAGCTGCATTGCAAATCCTCTCAAGTGCATACCAAAAGACTTTCAATCTGTCGTTGAGTTCAGTTTCATCTTGTTGGTGGTTCATATTGTGCACAACAGCTGTAAGAGATTCTGTCAGCAAAAAGGAAACTCATAGAGGAAAAATGAAGAGACAAAACACATGCGGGGAAAGAACAAGCTGTCACATAGGAGGGCTGGTCAAACCTTTCACGTTAGGAACTGCAGCAGCACTATCATTTGTATGCAATAAAGTTTGCAATGACAGAGAAGCCTGACTTTTCCACTTGCTGTACCACAAAAACCTGGAAGAGAGAAGAAAACTAAGAAGATGCAATAGGTACAAATTAATAAAATATTTATGGTCCTTATGAGACAACCTTTCTCTAAGTTTCTCTGTGTCAACAGGAAACTGTGATTCGGGTATCTCAGGATCAAGCCAAGTTGGAACTTTTCTTGCTGTAGCCTCTTCATTCAGTAGGGCAATGACAGGTTTTTGCAAAATGTCCTATTAAAAAGAAATGAAATAGACCAATAAATGTAATTTCCAAATTGCTAGTGAAGATAAGCATGGATTTATAGCACTAAAAATTGTCAGATTAGAGACCCTATTCTGTGCAAGGTTATTTCTTAGTAACATGCTTGCTTCTTATAGCAAAAAACATTAGAGAAGTGCATATGACTTGCAGGTTGCAGGTGTAATTCCAAGTAGAAAGACAAGTACAGTAGTTCAGTGAGAGTGTTGTTTTGATATGCGCGGCACGTAACTACAATAACCTAAGCTCCCAGTAAACTAATTCAGTAGAGAAATAACAATAAGCAAGTAGTACATACATTGAACCGTTGCAGAAGCTTAAATATTCTGTGCCTCGTCCTTTTGAAATTTTCGATCGAAGCAAGACTGTATGGATCTTGCTCCCATCGATAAAGCTTGACCTGGTCTTTCAACTCCTTTTCAATAGATTCTTTAACAGCTTCAATTTGCCGATGAACACTAAGTAGACAAAACAATATATTATAACCAACCGTTAAGAAATGAGCTAGAAATGACTTCATGTGACAAGAACTTACAGTGACAAAAACTGCATGTAGTAACCAAATACGTTGTACAGGATGTTCTGAATTTTCTTCACTGCAGTACTGTCAAGAGGGAGAAAATATTAGAAAAATAATGTACATTTGCAGAATGAAGCGACCAGCTTTCAACATATATCAGAGATGCAAAACTAAAAAACCAATAAGTTCTGAAAGTAAAGATAAAGTCGCCAATCGTAACATCCACGGCAAACTCTTGACCTCACCTTAAATAAACACCCACACTAGCACCATCAGAAAATTCACCATGGAAAGCAAGGAGGAGATGCAAGCGTGTCTTGAATTCTCCAACATTTGATGTTTGAACAAACTCCTCTACGCTGCATTTTGAATCAAACTAACATGAGAAAATATATAAACAGGCAATAACAGAGAACAACCACAGATGCATACCTCTTGATTATAGATGAATCATCATTGTTTGGAATGCCACAAGACTGAGAAAGCAAGGCTCGCAATGGAAACCATAGCTGCAGTGGTCCCAGAATATATTATGTCGGCCGAAATTCAAAATAATAATAAACTACAATGACATGCATGTTAATCACAAACTCACCTTTGCAGCATTACTTTCATATTTTCCCTGGACCTCTTCAAGCAGTATAGGCCAACATTCTAACTCGAGCCTTTGCATTGAAGATAGAAGCATGAATATTGGTGGAAGATTATCTGTGGGGAAAATGAAATTAGAGCAATCCAACAGCGTAGTTTTATGATTTATGAGATGCTGGAAATGTCACAACCGTAAATACAAAGCCAAGTATGCTAGAACAAATGCTAAATCTCGAGTAAGGTCAAAATTAGTACTCCCTCAGTTCCTAAATATAAGATGTTTTAGCTTTTCTCAGATTTTAGTCCATACCTAGTCCACCTTGAGATATCTAAAACATCTTATATTATGGAACGGAGAGAGTAAATAATTAGTACATACATTTTACACTATAAAATTTTACCACCTGAAACAAAAATGGGAAACATATACTACAACATCACACAGTCGTCTTCCTACTGTACAAAGATGTTGAAGGTTTAGCCTTTACCTTTTAGAAAGAACTTGGAGTCATTTTCCTGCAATGTTTGAGCTTTCCCGGCCAACAGTTGCAATCCAAGTAAGGCCTTCAATAATAAGGCGACAGTAAAACAGGACAGCTTAGTATTTAGCAGCAAATTAGTATTATACAAATAATTTATTTGATTGCAATCCAAGTAAGGCCTTCAATAATAGGCGACAGTAAAACAGGACACCTTAGCATTTAGCAGCAAATTAGTATTATACAAACAATTTATTTGATACCAGACCTTTGAAACTGGAGTGCTCAAGGGCATCGCCAAAAGGGAAGCAATTATCTCCAAAATTTTCAGTAGGCCTGGATGATCAGGCCACTCATCTAAAAAGGGCCTTATATTCTCTTGAAGTGCAGTTAGTGGCTCAACCATTTTGAACAACACAGGAGGATTTGGGTCCTGCAATAAGTAAACTAAATAAGGAGAAATCTCAACTGGGTATCAAGGTACAACTTGCGAGACCCGATACCTTGTAAGCGTTATAACTATTGCTGTCCAGACCGGCTGCAGAAGTTCGTGGATATTCCAGACAAACACGAAGTAAATGCTCAGGCATGAGATTCTCATCAAGTTTTGAAGACGTCAATTCCGGAAGGCCTGGAAAATAATATCACAAATAAGCCAAGTCCAGCATACAACACTCTTTGGAATCATAGACCATGTACATACCTTTCAGTAGTCTTGCACCAAAATCGTAGGAGTCTATGAAAGATTGAAGTTTCTGCTGATCACTAACTTGGAATTTTTCAGGCTGGAATAGATTCACCAAGAAAAATATTAATTAGCTATGAGAATGTACATAGTTATCCCATAATAGTTCCTCATTTATTCTCTTTGTCACTCTCCCATGTCAAAAGAAAATACCATCTAAAAAAAGATTAGGAAGAAAACACAATGAACGAAGGTCAAGAAAATTATTATCAACCCCCGTCCCATGAACAACCAAAAACGCATTCCAACTGATCATGAAGTTAAGGAAAGATGCATCTTTTTTCTCACGTTGACCTTACCTTTTCAATAAGATCAGGGGATCCAAACAATTGGTTATGTGTTGATATAATACATTTCAAAGCAGACTCTGGAACAAGATCCCATTTGTCTTCAACAAAACCATCATCCACATCACTTCCGTCCTGAAGAAAACAAGATTGGTAAATAAAAATATAAATAAAAATATAAGCGATCGTAAGGAATACAAAAAATAGGCAGATACCATAATTTTGAAAAACTCAAGCTCTAATTTTTCTTCATTATCTGGACCAGCATTGTCTTCAGAGTCCATCTCTGAAAGTGAAGGCACGTCTCCTTTAAAAATGTCATGTATATCTATGATACGGGACCTGAACTTGTAATACTGAGAGTCGTCAATTTCCCTAGCCTTCACACTAGATTTCATATCGATCCACATGCTTTTAAAATAGTCGAAGATCTCCTTCAAAGACTGGAAAGAGAAACTGGTAAGAGACCACATCTCTCCATTTGAGGTTAATTAACTATGACGATAGGAGTACATACCAGATAAGAAGTTTTATCCATGATAAGGGAATGACAGACACGGTACGTTGTTCGTACTAAAGAAACATGATGAAATGATACAAGCATCTGAGAATGGGATCTCTGCAATCAATACAGAAAACATTAGCTAAAAGCTCCGTTTTCCAAATTCTCATGATATACAGAGGCACAAAATCAGAAAACAGTTTTGTCCAGTGCTCCCTCTAGTTAAAAAAATTCAAATATCATATTTGTAAGTTTTAGAAAAATCTGAAGAAAAAAATATGGCCTATTGCCAATGATGTATCCCATAATCGTGCAAAATCTTGATTTGAAATACTTTATATTCTGCGCTACACAAAAATGACAAATGTTGTATATTTTGGAGATTTGAAAGTGTGTACATTTAGATCCACACGTTGTCATTTTTGTGTAGATCCAAATAGAAAGTATTTCAAATCGAGATTTTGCACGTTGTGGGATATATCTTTGAAAATATGCACGATTAATTTCAGATTTTTTGAAACTTATAAATATGATTTTAATTTTTTTAAGTAGAGGAAGTACAAAATTGAATAGGATAGAAGACAATTCGATAATTTGGTTCACTAACCACTTTGTCTGCAACTTCACCAACTTTGAACTGACTTGACACACGAGATAGCTTCTCCAATATGTGTACATCACCGAACTCGCTGTATTTAGTTTCCAACTGATCACCCATTGAATAATTTGTTAAATCTGGAACACCCACTAAGGCCATTCCAGCAACAGATCGATCGGGAAACTGCATAAAAGCAAAAACTGCACCCTGCAGCACATAAAATGATTGTGGTACCACCATCAGCATCATGTATCCATCACTTCAACTTTAGCCGAGGACAGCTACTGATTGGTGAAGTGAACTAATTTTACTATATAAAGTGCGCTTTACAGTATATCTATTCTAAAAGATTATTGGTACATATCCATGAAGAAAACCTGTATATTTCAACTACAGATCCAAACATATACATACCAGAACCCTTTCAATATCATCTTCTTTGACCTTCTTTAAATATTCTCTCTCAAGAGAACCAGATAGAGCAATTGCCAAGCCAAGTTTCATTTCATATACGGCGACTTGCACTGGTTGAATCAAATCAACATATTCCCCATACTCTTCTGTCAGCCTCTTGATAAAGTTTCCTGATGTTATCTGTCATCGAATGATTGCAAGACCAGCCGATTTTAACTGCAGTTTACTGAGGAGTGGAGAAGAACAAAACATAGCCCCAAGGCCAGTAGAAGATAGAAGACTTTAAAATGAGTCCCACGAAATCTCACCTGCCAATTCAAGATTCTATCAAACTCCAATTGACCAGCACCTTTGCAGTTTAAATAAATTAATAGATCCATGCAGTCAGACAACCGGTCCTCAAACTCACAGCACGCTGCAATCAAGGCCTTGTGCTTAGAGTGTTGAGGTCGAAATACAACCTGCAGAATAGTGTATGAGGATAAGTACAAATGTTGTCCATTCCACTGTGCACATGGATAGATCACATCAATAAAAACAAGTATCAGGTGTAATGCAAGATTGCATATTCATATTGAGGTCTGGCCAGCTTCAATCTAACAAAATATGGCAATCGGTCCGAACATTTATCTCAACCACACCGATTCACTACCATTGGAAGCAAATTGGAGAGAAAACATGCATTATGCATGTTACTTTAGGAGACAGGACATTTATATAGCTGAATTCATGTCATACAGTCCACGACCACCAAAGATATTAAAAAGTGGAGAAAACACTAGGAGCTCGGCAGATTTCGAAGCATGGAACAACTAGAACTTAGAGTTGAACGATAAACACTGGATGCCATGCAATTATAAGAAGAGAACCTTTGCCCGCGTGTTTTTCTCTTCAGTTTTCAGCTCTTGCATTTGTTTAGCCTGACCATCTTCTGTTGAGCTAGAGCCAGCCAATTCTTCACATTCATGGTGTACCTGTTAACAATATAAACAATGAAAACAGTTTAACCATTAACAATATAGCAGGATCTTCTAAGAATAAATGAAACAACGTAAAAATTTGGATTGTATGAGCTCAACAATACTTGCTATTGTAAATCCATGTTCGAAACAAAAAAAGCTTACTATTGTATAAAACAGCTTATTCAGGGCACACATTTCAAGCCATGCGCCAAAGCAACAAAAGATTTTTTTTACCTTTCCCTTGAGATCCAGGAGCGAAATATTTTCCAGAATCTGAGAGTGCATAAAAGCAGATAAGAATGTAGGATCTGGATTGTATGAGCTCAACAATAACTGGAACCGCAACTGGCCAATATACACCCAGGCAGCCCCAAGATGCAATAAAGAGTCTGCAAGACCACAAAAGATATTTAGAAACAAAAGTTACAGCATCTGCTCAAATGAATAGAACGTCCGAACCAGTAAAGAGCACAGAAGTCAAAGTCATGCAGTAAACAGTTCACAGTGCAACTGCTATGGAAAAGGCGGTAGAAAGTATTCGAAAACTGTAACTGATGCTGCTGTACATAACTGTTCTCTGTAGTCAATCTATATATCTTGTGTTACACGAGGAGGTCGTTTTGGCTCCCGGGTGCACATGCACCCGGTTTTGGATTTTTTTTTTTGAAAATTCAAACATGTCGAAAAATTCCGAAAAAATCATGCACGTACCTGAGCATGTCACCCACCATCGTGTCAAATTTGGCGACGAGTCGACATCGTATGCGCCCTGTCCAAAATTTTTGCACAGGGCGCATACGATGTCGACTCGTCGCCAAATTTGACACGATGGTGGGTGACATGCTCAGGTACGTGCATGATTTTTTTCGGAATTTTTCGACATGTTTTGAATTTTCAAAAAAAAAATTACAAAACCGGGTGCATGTGCACCCGGGTGCAGAAGTGAGTTTCACGTGTTACACAAGCTACTATCTAGAGTACTACACAATTGAACCAATAAACGACATTGGGGAAACAGTAAACATCGAACCAGAAAGCAGCACGTAATTGAGCTATCCAATAAAACTTTGTATACTTTCCGTCAAACATTTATCATACCAAGAAGTTCAGATACTGGTTGATCATTATTAACTATTAAAGATTCAAAATGAACATACCATATGAGTGCAATGAGTACAACTCCAGAAGCAATGACCCTACGAGTTTATCTGGCCCTGAGAGTGAAGCCAGTACTCCATGACTTGAAGAAGATAGCAGTGCACAAGCAGTATGTAGGTCTTCTTTCTGTGATGGATCAAGATATGCATGAACATGCAAAGCACCAGAAAAATACTAGAAGGAAAACTGACAAATAATTGCAAGAACAAAAACTTACAAAGATAGCATGTATTTGGACTTAGGTAGTTTTATATTCGTCAGAGTTTTATATGGTAAACAACTAAACAGAATCAGTGGTTTATGTTTCAAGTCATGAACAAGCAATGAGTACAATAGATGGGTACAGAATTCAAAATCGCCATTACCATTCATTACAAAGTAGTGTATCCACAAATTTTCTGAACAAATACTAATAAGTTTCAACAGCAGCTTAAAGTCTAAACCAGCAAAATTATTCCAACATACACTGGTAGTTTATGTGTGAAACAAAAGAATGGTTGCGTGTCAGGTAAAATGGTGGATTGGACTACATGATGTGAAGGAAATGAAACTTGCATGGTACGTGAGACTCTAAACAACATCACTAGGATGATAACAAACCTCTAGATAATGTGCCGACTTTTGGAAGAGTATGTACTCTAACTGCTTGTACTCTTCTTGCTTGAAATGCTTCTTATGGACAAATATGATCTGCAACGGATAATCAGCACAGAGAAGTGAAGAGGGTGGCTGGCACAGAACACAGATAGATAGACCATTACCTGTTTAAAGAGAGAATCAGCAGAGGAATAGAGACTGCTAACTAAGTTTTTCGCATTAGAGACGCTTTCCCAAAGGTTTCTAGATGACATTCTAAGCATCAAACAGTTCTTCTGATAATCCATCACACATAAATCCCCTTGGCTGCAGACAAAGACAGCAGTAAGAATATAGACATCTCTTAAGACCAACCATCAGCATAATTACTTCCTAGCAGTAGTGCATACGAGTAGATGCAGGGCAAAACCACTATGCACTCAATTACTTCAAACTGAATAAAAAAGAAAGAGATAAGGGATAGATGAAAATAGCATCATACATAATAGTATTGATGGCATCCATTTTTGTCAGGTGTGCTAGATCACAGGTTTCATCATGTGTAATAGGGAACAGGGCCTGAAAATGAATATAAAATCAGTATGGAAGAATAATGGTTGTCCTAAATATTTTCGGAGCTAAATATAAAGTCGAGGAGAAAAACCTTTGGACTTCCTGAGCAATAAGTCCACAAAGACATGTGATAGTTGTACCACATTTCAAGAAGCGACGTAGCAACTTTTACATGGACTGCACAACATTTAAGTGTCAACTTCAAGTTCTAATAAAACTAACCACATAACTGTGACGAGCTATGTCCAAAGTACAGATATTGTTTTACCATTATCAACTGTGGCCCAGGCATCATTAATCCACCAAATCATCTGATGTTGAGTAAAGTCCAAAGGAGATCTTGACGATAACTCCAATGAGTAGTCCATAGCATACTTAAGCAGGGCTTCGGAGTTTGCAATGATCTGAAAGGAAAAGAACCGCATGATATTACAAATGTCTCTGCATCCTACTTGATTCTTCACATGAAATACTCAGTTGCCATGGAAAAATATGGAAATGAACATAAATTGGTTTCAAAAGCCAACCAATGTTAAACTTAAGAATGTCAATGGACCGGACAAAAACACCCAAAAGTTGGTGGGAGGGAGAGACAGAGACCTGATGAATTTCAGAAGAATCTAGTTGTGTGCACTTGGATAAGCATTGAAGTAAAGCAGTATCAAGGTTCAAGCTCTTCAAGTTGAGCAAAGGAAGACTCGCTAACCAACCGCTGAAACCATTAGTGTTGCATAAAATACTGGATGAGACTGAGCAACAGATTTTTGTTTCAGCAGTTGAAGCCTTTGACAATAATCCAAGATTGTTCCTTTCACAGTCAACGTTTTCAACAAGCATCTATATCAAGAAAATGCAGTAAGACAAAAAAAATATGACAAAATACATCTAAGAAAATGACAATGAACAAAAAAAAACCTTATAAATTTCATCCAACTGGACCACAACTCTACACTCCTCTTCCTCAGAATTAGTTGCAGCGTGAAAAGCCACAGATAGACCTTGACCCAAAGACAATAGAATCATTAAAAACTCACCATTGATGATCGTGATAAATCTGGAAATAATCTACTAAGCAGATGAAGTGCAAACATATAAGAAAGCAAAATAGACTTTGATATCCAAAAAAAATTGTGCCTCAGTGCATCTAAAAGAGCAAAATGCATTCAACATAACAGAAAATAATCTACGATAAGCGTGGACTGCCTCTGAACATAAAAATATAAGAGAAAATCGTCCATCATTTTGTATTCTAGGAAAAAAGTATGAGCCTCAAAATAATATTTCAAATAATTTATGAGTACCTTTCAATGCAAGGCGTCTAAGATCCTGATTGGCTGATAACATGGCATCAATTATTTGTTCTTTATCTGCAAGCAACAAAAGGTAATCAAATTTGGATGGTGTCTACATAAGCGTTGATGATGTTTTGGCTGCCAGATCCACAATATATTACCATCAAGGCATTTCTTTGAAAGATTCTTCCTTGGCCAAACAACTGAACAAAATGCTACAATTTCTTGAATTTTGTAGAAGACGCTGCCAGGTGATGGTACAAGAGGATGACCACCAAGAGCCCACAAAGTTGGTTTGCTAAAATGCATATTGAAATCTTGGAGATTGTTTAGATTGACGCTTTCCATCTGTATGATTGTGAAGTCAGTTTACAATCAGTTAGTAGTGTCACTAGCAAAAGAAAATGATAACTTACCAAAAATACAGCAACTTCTGTTGGGAATCTTGGCTTTAGCTTAAGTATTTCTTTCCTCAAAAGATTCCAAACAACTGGTAGGCCCTCAAATTGAGATGAAACTATCATCTTCCATATCGATCTGTGATAATCCAGGAGACGAGTATATATTGGCTGCAGCTTCCGGTGCACAATCATTTTGAGTACCTCATCTTCCAAGCATCTCAGGGACTTCAATGCCGGCAACAGAGTGGCTTTTAGCACACCATAATTGGGAAAAGTTGTCTCAGATTGCCATTGCTGTAATGTAAGCCGCAGCAAGCTCAAACCATTAAGAGCCCTACGAAGCCGCTTTTGGCAAGCTTTAAGTGTGTCGCAACCTGCCATATCTAACAATTTCATTGACAGCAATGGAATAGGATGAGCAACGACATCAACCTTGTGATAGGCAATTATTTCCCTGTAGCATTCGAGGATGCTCTGCCAAATAGGATGCTCACTTAATTGCTTTAGAATATTAGCATAGTTTCCAAAGAAGCTGCAGTACGGCTGGAGCAGGCAATTATACCACTTAAACCATATGCCATACAATTCAAGATCACTTTCCGTTGATTGTTCTATTACCCAGTTTGCAGCTATGAAAAGCATCTGATCAGCCAACTCTGAATTGAATACCCCGGTTACACGAGTCTTAACAAAATGTTGAATGGACAACGTTGGAAATTGCAGTGCAGATAAGCTTGAGGCAGGAAGAATAGATGGGTGGATGTTACTAATAGGTCCCAATAAAGATGAACTACCTTCAAAGTTGCTTATCTGATAAGCAGCATACTGGGCACCCAATGATTGTAGATACATGCAATTTCTTTGGACGCAGGATTCTTTTGAGTACCAAATGAAATCCCTTAGTTTGTGTTCAATCGGCCAACCACCAGGCAAGGACAATGAAAACCCATAATGTGAACCAGCTGAACAACCATTAAAATTAGTCAAAAACCTTAATTTTCCCTCCTTGACAACATCAGATCCATCAACTTGACCCAAAGATGGTAGGTAAGTGTGTTCCCAACTTAGATGGAGGCTCCAAAGAAGCTGATTTCCTTTAATAAGAAGCTGTTGGAACAGTTGAACCCATCGTGTGATCTCAAGAAGTGTAATACTTATACCAAGACGTAAGCCAGCAGCTTTTGCATATAAGTGTGCTTCAGTCATTGACGAAATCAATTCCATTCTTGGTATACCACAAGAAATTAAAAACCTCGTCACGTCCTTCCTCTCACTATCCTGAGGCACATAGGTGCATTTTTCCAAGCACCAACTTTGCTCCATCAGATAGATCTCCACTCCTCTGTTTCGCATAGCTCTTGAAACTTCACCATACTTTGCATTAACAGTCAAAAACATTCGGAACTTGGGATGGGCCTCGAGAACTACAGGATTCCCATCTACAAGACCACATTCATTGACTACAATAGACCTTTCTTGCTCAACCAAAGAATTTATCCTGTCAAGCACCTGACAGATCAAAGGAAATAAAATAGAAAGTTAGCAAAACCAAATTGCAAGATAAATTGGAAGTACAAGAGATTAGTAAACATACAGTAGGATTACACAAATTTGCATTGTCCAGAACAACCCATTCACCGGATTCAATGGCCCTGATCAAATCCCCATCAACCCATTCAAATCTAACTGGTTGGTGTATGCTTTCTTTCTGCTGCAAGCTGTAGATGGACTTAAGTGTTTTAGTCAGCTCATCTTTGGTGAATGATGCCGGCAAGTTATTCATTTCCAGATCAGACTTCATTTGCTCAACTATGTCAGTGACCAAGCTCAGTGGTGGCAAAGATGCACTCTTGCTCATCTCAATAAATGTGGAAGTACGAATTTTAGAGTACTTCTTTGCAACGACAAATTCAAACCATTTAACAAACAAAGCCTTCCTGTTCATAATGAACTCCCTCCAATGTATATCCATACTCAGGCTGAAATATTCGTCAACATAATGCTCAACTCGTGATATGACCTCTTTATACTGTCTAAAGAAGTTATACTGTTCAAAACATCCCAGCAATTCTGACACATCAGTTGCAGATGACAAATTCAACTCATGCAATGTATTGCCAGACAGCTGAGCTAGCAAGCGGATCAATGAAGTTTTCCCAGATGAGTGCTGTCCAACAAGAATGCACAACCAACCTTGGTGGATGCAGTGGATAGCAGCTTCAAGGCTATGAAGAATACTAGGAAGTATGTTAAGTTTGTTACTTTGAACTTCATATGACCGGAAGTTATTTCTTCTAATAGATGCACTTCCAACAGCTAAGCAATTCGCATCAACATAAAGCATTTTCGACTGATGAATGCTGGGCTTTATTCGAAACACTTCTTCAAAGAGCTTGAGAACTTCATCACGGTCAATTGCAGTCCGCATTCGTTGAAGGTAGACAGCATTTAAAAAGCAGTCATTCTTCGAAGTATCTGGTGAACCTGCTATAATCTCACAAGACCTAATAATATCACGAAGATTAAATTCCCAAGGAGAACCTTCTTGGCCATACTTTCTTTGTATCATGGTATCCATGAAGAGCCTATTGTTAAACTGAATCAAATTTCTGAGGAGCTCTTCACTGAGTAATGGATATTTTGATTTACATATGGAAAAATAATCTTCTTCTTTTAATTCGTCAGCATAAACCTTGGTGAAGCGGTTCAGGAAGGACTTGGGAAGGCCTTTCCGCCCACCACCCTGCGACGAAGGATTCTGGCATGCAAAGACACGAAATGACGGTGGACATTTGTAACTTTGACCAAGCTCAGGTATATAGACCTCTGCACGGTGATCCAAAATGGCATTGAGACCTTCTAGGACAGATTGGGGAGCCAGATTGATTTCATCCAACAAAACCCAACTTCCATTCTTTAAAGCCTGAAGAAGAATACCATCAGACCAGGCAAATTCTATTCCATTCTCCCCTTCAGCTGGCAAGTCTGAACCTAAAAGATCCATCATATCTGTCTGCTCCGATAGGTTTATTCGTACAACTTCATGACCAGAATATTTAGCTAATTCCACAATTAAGCTTGTTTTTCCAACTCCAGGGCTACCTTCTAATAGAAGAGGTTTTGGTAGTTGCATACCACGCAATACTCGCAAAACATTCTTACTAGGAGTAGGTGCGGTGAATTCAAATCCCTGCTGCTTACATGCAAGATGACCTTTAGGAATATAAAATGGTGCAATGCCAAAATGATCTGTATGATTACAATCAACATAAACTTTTCTCATATCATCACCCCAACCATAATTCTTTAGATCATTCAAGTCCGAGTTTAACGGTTTCCCCTCAACCTTCTGCAGGTCTTCTAGAAGTAAGGACAGGCAAGTCCTTCTTAACTCGGTAGCCTCAGATTTAGAAAAATTCATTCCCAATGCGAGACCATCAAGCAAGATAAGGAACAGACCATGTATTAAAGCTTGTTGTGGTCCAAGACTTATCTCCGTCACGTTGATAAATGAAATCCAGGATAAAAGATCTCGTATGGTGAGCATTCTTCCAGTCTGCAATTGATTGAACCAGTTCCAGAAATTAACGATGCAATCTCCAAAGTGAGAGAGCTCGGCTTTGCTGAACTTATCTGTAGCTATGCTCTTAAGTTCATCAGCATCCGTAACAGCAGGAACCCAGAGTTCTGTGAATCGATTTCTTAGTGCTGGAGAAAGCTCTTTTTTACCATAGTCACCGCCTGGATTCATTGTTGCAAGGATAAAAAAGTTTGGATGTGCCACAATCTTCTCTAGCACAGAACCACCTTTCTCAGCCAGTGACTATAAAAACAAAAACAAAAAACATGGTTGAACATAAATTAAAAAAATGAACCAGGAGAAAGAGTAGTAGAATATTCAACACAATTTACGAATCAAAAATATCAATTGCAGGAACTGGATAAGCAAGTGCAAGAACCATGAAGATATCAAAAGGCAATTTACTTATAAAAAAGACACTCGCAAGCATTTACAATTTTACAGTCAGTGAGATTCCAGCAGTCCCAAATGTACAACAATCTCGCATTGCTCAACTGGTGAAAACCAGTAACTAAGGAAATTGGTGAAAACCAGTAACTAAGGAAATGTGGAGATAGTCGTTCTGTTGTCGACAGCATCAGTAGCCTAAAAAAGAATCCAAGCGAGTTTGATTTAGATTGGCCTGGTAGATTTAGAATTTTAAGGATTGCTAGGGACATGAGTTTCGGCTCGATTGGATTGCTACAATAAGAGTTGGGTCTTAGCAGGACAAGTTAAGTCAGGCCTATAGAAGGAAATATAATCCATGAGAGCAAGCAATAAGAATATCCCTGCACTCGATTTCCTATGTCTCAAACCCCTCTAGCTTTCTCACCCGATCTGCCATTGCATCGAGATCAATAAGGAATTTAAGCTAAGAAAACTATACATTAGCTAAATCAATGAAAAACTCTTGTGACTATTTAAGAAAAATTGTATAGGAGTACTATACTTCAGAAAACTAAACTTAATAATATCAGCAGTGCACATGCACAAAAAACACTTAGTATATCATATTATAGGTCCCTTAAGTTGAGTAACTTAGGCCCTTAAATTTTCCAAGTATATTACTACCTCCGTTCCGAAATATAAGATGTTTTAGCTTTTTCGGATTGGATGTACCTCGAAGTGAAAGTGTGTAGATTCACTCATTTCAGTCCGTATCTAGTCTATATTGAAATGTCTAAAACATCTTATAATTTGTAACGAAGGGGGTATCTATTAGATGCCCGAACTGTCAAGGTTGTATCAATTAGGTGCATAAGCCTGCAACTTGATCCACTAGGACCCTAAACATTCACTTATACTCCTCTCATTATCCATGTGTTGCTACTTTGATAAGAAAAGCATGCAATTCCAGTAGATAGTTGCAAATTACGAAGGCATACCAATTTTCTTTCAGGTTCCAGAACACTGTTCAACCGTTCAAGTACACTGTCATCAGCCAACGAAATTTCGTCAATAAGGAAAAGATCTCCACTCTTCATTGCTTCCACAAGTGGCCCATCCTGCCAACGAAAAATTTTCTGCCAATTCTGGTGGAGATGTGTCAATTTCAACTTAATTTGCTCCATGTCATCAAGCTCGTGGGGTTCCACCTCCGGAAAAAGTTCCTTTTCTCTTCTGTATCTATCAAGTATTCCATTTATATGATTTATGACGCTAACAGCTCCAGATATATCAGAAGGAAATAGCTGTAAACAATAGAAAATCAGTTACCCTACTTTGGAAAGTGTCCATAACCTATCATTGAAATACCACATGCTAGAACCAAAAAAACATACCACATCTCCTGCAACATGAATGAAAATTTTCATTTCCTTCATTGTCGAAATAAGATGTTTAAACTCCAGGCCTATTCTCGACCTATCACGTACAGGACAAAATCCCTGCGAGTAACAGTCATGCCATTAATACAAAAATACATTTCGTAGTAAAATTGTAATTAACACAATACTGACCCCAATGAAGTCTGATGTCTCGGTATACTGATGGCAGTTCAAAATATGTAACTTCACTCCAAGAACAGCACTTAGGACCTGGCAAACTGTTGTCTTCCCACCACCAGTTTCACCAACAAGGAGGACAGGTTCCCGTGACCTGTAACAGCGCTCAATAAGGAAGAACAGCCTCCACATACTTTTTGTCCAAGTGATACTGCAAGAGCTCAAAAAGATACTTCATCAGATCAGAAGAAGGCAAAATACACACTGAAGTAGTATAAAGTAAACAAGACAAGAACTCACTTTCCAAAGCTTTCTTGTACTCTCTGTCTTATAGCATGAGGAGACAAGTTACCTCCATAGATGCCCTCCTGCAGACAAAGAACACTAAATTAGACAACAGACTCAAAAGCCAAGCGGCAATAAAAGTACAAAAAATATGCTAAGCAAGAAGATCAACTAGATTTTTCACATTAAATAACAGAGACAGGTTACTGCAGATGCAAACATTGCCCAAAGAATTAAGGAGATATTTGGTCGAATGAGATTGTTCGCCAAGTCAAATAATATGCATAGTACAATCACTCTGCTTCTAGTAATATGTCAGCAAATAGCTTCCAATGTACAACAAATTTCCATACATGTAACAATGCTAGCAACTACAAATCTGAAGCGTTGTACTACAGCACGTTTAAAAATAAAATATTTCAGGTTGAAGTGTAACAGAACTGTGCCTACTAAGTGACATGCATGCGTTTTCAGGAATTGTGTGGTTATAGAACATAACAAACAATATTGTTTCAGTATTCAAACCAACATTATGATTTATGAGTAAGTGTTCTTTAAGAAGTGGGTTTTCATCGATAACATAGATAACAAAGCTGGAAAAATGAATTGTTAACAATATACCACAGAAAGATTAAACCTACCGAGTTATATAGATCAGGGATGTTGAGTTTAACACGTAGGTTGCCTTCCAGTGCTTCTTGAACAACAGCTTTCTCATTGTCATCCCTTAATCTCTCCGCAAGAAGTAAATAGCCATCCTTAGCCAGATCTTCATATGACTTCCCCTCGAATGTTCGGTATCGACTGGCCCAACGGAACAAATCTCGTGGTGTAATAAAACCATGTCTGCCAGCAAACACTCTACTATTTTGTCTGTGCATTTGCAAGTCTTTCATAACTTGAACCATTTTTGTGGCATAACTGCGAGCAACTGTACACCGCTGCTCCAAAATTGTGATTAGCTCATCTTCTGGGATTTCATCAACATGCACTTCAATGAAACGGTTGCGGAATGCTCTAGACAGCATTTTGCGTCCCCCATAAAGCACAGGTGGATTTTGAGTAGCAAAAAGCATAAAGTCAGGATGAGCAGGAACAGTCTCTTGAAGCTCTGGAACAAACAGCTCCCTATTGTCATCTAACAGCCTATTTAAAGCTTCCAAGACATCTGACGGTGCAAGATTTAGCTCATCCAACACAATCCAGTGCCCCTCACGCACAGCCTTCACCAGAGCACCCTCCTGAAACTGAAGCTTCCCATGACTGTCGGGGACATACAAACCAAGATATTCTTGAAGATCAGTATGCTCATGATTGTTGATGCGGACAAATTCATGGCCAGTTTTTGCAGCAAGGTACCTCACTAGGCTAGTTTTACCGCTTGAAGTTGGACCTTGCAGGAGTACAGGGTATTTTTTTATGTAAACGGCACGGGCAAGGTTAACTATGTGATCAGTAACACTGCTGGTTAACACATAGCTGCACAAAAAATCATCTGATTCCGAAACATCCAGTTGCTCAGATTTTTCCACAAAGTAATCAGCAAAAGAAATGCTTGGTGGTACTCTTCCATTTAACAAAAGAGATACTATTAAATTCTTAATGATTTTTGCACTAGGGACATCCAGCATTGTAAGAAAGAACATACAGAAGCCATCATAAAGAGATTTCCTGAAGCCAAATGTTTTCTCTGCGGTTTTTACATAACCTAGTGCACGAGAAAGAGATCTCAGAGTAAACTGGGGCTTTTGATTAGCTCCATCCTGCAGCTTCTCTTCGGATTCCTTTTTTGCTGCTTTATAAAAACGAACAATGTTCTCTATAACTCCTTTAGCAGCATGCAGACCATCCAGATATTTACTGACAAAAAGACGGAGATCGTCATCATCCATAAGATCATCAACAAAGCATTCTGTAAATCTGCTCCTAAAAGTGTATGGCAACTCTCTTTTCCCAGCGTCAGTTGCTGGATTCATACACGCAAACATACGGAAGCGAGGATGGCGCTCAATATAATCCACATCACCCCTCTCAGCCAGGCACAGTGTGCCCCCCTCATCAAGTACAGCACCAATTCTCTGAAGAGTCTCCGGAGGTGCAAGGTTAACTTCATCAAGCAAAATCCAATGACCATTTCTTATAGCTGAAACGAAAGCACCCTCCACAAATTGAAACATGCCAGTGGTTGAGCCAATTTGACTACAGGCAGCATTTAGCCTGGAAGAAAGGGAGCCCCAGTCAGATATAACTTGAGAAGGCAGCTGCCTTTTCCTCTTTGAACCAACGCTGACCTTGTAACTTTCTTCAAGTAGCTGCTGAACTTTGTCTTGGGAAGGCAGCGGCCTTTTTCTCTTTATACCAACGCTGACCTCAGAACTTTTTTCAAGTAGCTTCTGAACTCTGTTAGCACCTTTGGCCAAACGTTGTAGTAACTTTATCCAATTCTTCTCCATTACAAATGAATCATAAGAACGTAATGTAGCTTCATTTGCCTGAATAAGCAAACAATTCAATCGATAAATATCAAGGATTCTACAGCATGGTTGACTTATGTAAATCTTGGGTTTAAGAACAAAAGAACCCTGGGCCAATAATCCATCTCAAACCAACCTTCCATCAAACATAAGACTTGAAGGTAATTCATACAACTTATAAGACACATAACATTTTTTTTATTCTATCTAACAAGCTAGCATGTTGAACATTCGATCTATCAGAGTATTAGAAAGAATAACCAAGCTACCAAGCCAATTGTAGAGCTGATCAAAGAAGTTTAAACATGGGATGACACCAGGAGAACCAAGCGATGGCCTCACCTTCGCAGAAAAACTTCGACAAAAAAGATCTTTGAACTCATTATAAAGAGGAAAGCATATTGACCGAGCATCTGTCGGCTTAAATCCACCGAGGAGATCCGATATATCACTTTGCTGGCTTAAGTTCTGAAAATATCAAGACAAAACATTATGACCACGCCGTACAACTCAAAGATTGTGTGACCATGACAGAAAGTATGATATGCATTTCTTTTCCAGCACACATTTTGGACTTTCTATGTCACAGCGGAAGCGGGAAATGCAGTTTTTATGCCATTTGCAAATGAAATTTTATCCTCGAAAACATTTGCAGAACAGTCAAACATGTTCCACTTAACATTCCATCGAATATGCTGTGCCCGAGTTCCACAGTGGCACTGGTGAATGGAATGATAGATTAATAGTTCAGGAGATTCATTGGTTTATGTGATTTTGATTTGATTATTTGGAATCGCATGGTAGGTAGAATCAATTGTAGGGTAAACAAGCAATTCATTCAAGATAATATAATTGTGATATGAACGAATTTGATGATCACGGTTTTGCAACAGTAAACAAGGAATTGAATCAGTATAGATAATTATGGTACTATTTGTCCATACCACCACAGTCAATGGCCGTTTAAGCCAGGTAGCAAGATTTTGCACAAGAGTAGTCTTCCCCGTGCCAGTTTCGCCAACGAGAAGAACAGGCTCGTTAAACTTTACTGAACATGCAACCCTCTCAAGAACTTCTAATGCACGGCGAATATCAGCAAAAGGCCCCTTCTGAATCAACGCCTGCATATTGGAAACCCAGAATCAGCAAACAAACAGAAGTTTAAGAAATATGTAATGAAAAAAGCAATGTTGATTACTGGTTTGTCATCGCACTGCAGCGTTACTCTGCCAACTTGCAAGTCAGTGTGTCGAGCCTGTGCAGTAGGAATGATTAGTTTACCAAAACTTAATGATCAGAACAGGTCTTAGATATATGTATATAGAAACTTAGTAACATGCCTGTATAATGGGCTTGTCAGTAGATTGCATGGTCTCCGCTAGATGAGGAACTCCCAATATGGTAGCAATTTCTGTTACTACATATAGCCTTTTCTCCGGAGATGATAGAGAGGCAGCAAAAATATCAGAAGCCTGGATAAAGAAGACAACGGGTCGTTTAATTAACTGATAAAAAATTATATAATGGAGCTGTTTCTTATGAATCATTTCCTCCCACTAGGACAATAACATGACAACATGAATGCGTGCCACTTTTTTCCATGTGTCCTTCGGTATACTTCCATGCAAGTGCCGTTACCCAGGCAGCGTTACTGTTTTAGATAAACTATATTACAGTAGAAGATAGAAAGAGAAAGAACCTCTTGATAGATGAATTTACAGGCACTAGATGTAAATCCCAGGCCCTCAAAGTTGAGATCAACACCCACTATTCTCTTGCACCATTTGAGCAGGTCCCTATAGATGAAGATTATGAAGTTTGCATCTCAAAAAAAATTATGAAGTTTGTTCTTAAGGATGGAATAATAAGCAATGCTGCAAGAAGTATGCACCTTAATGAAAATCTATGCAGAATACCATCAGATAAACCTCCAGCTAAGTTGAGCCCACCAAACTGATAAGATACCAAAGAGTTGACCTTTTCAAAGGTATCTACAGGACAGATGACGCATTAATTACAAAGTTCAGACCCTCAGCAAAACAATGATAGAAGATGATTTCATCTACCTATGAGCTTAGAGGAGATGGGCTTCAATCTTGGGTAGCATCCATTAACTATATTAACCATGTCTTCCCGGTTAGGTTCACGCAGCATCACCTTTCTCCACAAGGCACTATAGGTTAATCTTCCTGATAAAAAGAGGTAAGGAATGATGACCATGAAATAAACATGTAAAGTCTTGGGGTTGTAGAAATATAATACTATCAGTGTGGGGTTCAGTGAGAAGTTATATCATGACTTTGGTTTATGTAATTTTCAACGAAACAGGTATGAGCGCATAAATTGTTAGACCAGTAGTAAAGCAGACGTAATTAGGCAGTAACTTAATCAAACAAACGAACCTTCTAGGGCATGTGAAACATCATGCTTTGATGTGGTCACCGTAGCAAATAAACGGAACCTCTCGGCAACTTCAACTGCCTGTATTAGAAATTTCAGAATTAGTAAGCATCCGCAGGTAAGTGACGACCATCGCAAGTTACATAGGTATTCTTCACTTCTAACATGCACTTGCACAATTGCATTATAATGATGTCCAACAATCAGAAGGCAAAAGCAAATTTCACCTCTGCGTGCCCAATTGAGAAGGAGTTTGAACCTTCCAATAAAGGTAGTAAGATTGACTGCACATCAGTGGGTGCCTTGTCGATGTCTTCAAACACAATCCAAAACCCTTTCACAATAGCCTGTCCGCCAACAAGATGGTAAAGATCAATTTACAGCAAGAATCTCCAGAGGGTTCACAGAGGGATCATTACCTGTGTAAGAGAACCAGGAGCCCACTTGAATTCACCAGGTACTTCCGTGCAAATGTAACTTCCTATTAGGGTCCTGCCATCCATTTGCTCGTCCATGTGGATAAAAAGTACTGCGAATGTAATTAGTAGTTAGCACTAAGTACATAAATGCACTGACAACTAGCAGTGAACTCAGGGATGATAGAATTTGTTCCACAAGTGTTGAGAAGATGTACTTTTGGTTAGACAAAATGACAACGAATGAATACTTCCATTCAAACAATAGTCTTAAAGGCGTAAACCATGGATTTGGCTAAACTATTTCAGTGACGACAAAAGTAAACAGGGAGTTAAACAGTCCATCGCTGGAAACCGACATTTCTATGAGGTTATTTTGGAAACTGGTGGACCAACAACAGGCACACAGCAACCATCCGAATCGGGAGAAAAAAATATTTGAACTCGTAGGAGTTCAACCTACCTTTTCTTCCAACGTGGCTGCCTAATTATCTCATGAACAAGGCTGTCTATTTCTGATTGCCTAGTGCAAGTGTCAACACATTAGAAAAACTATATGAAGCAAACTTCAGCTCAGAAATTAGCAGAGAACAGAATGCTTCGTTGAAAACTGTAATGGTATATATAATTGGTATGCATTAGTTTACATATGCATACTCCTATACATGCATGTAAAATCTTCTACGGAAGTTTCTAGTTGACTGGACCATCAGATTAGTTTTGAGCTGCATAAAATCTTCTACGGAAGTTTCTAAGCATCGTCAATATCAGTCGCAGAGTAAAAATATATACCTCGATTTCCGTGATCCTGTGCCAATTTGTTAATCAGTGCAGTTTTTCCCGCTCCAACAGGACCATAGAGAAGCACCGGCCACCTCTGGCTAACTGCTACAAGAGCTACTTCAAAACTCTTCTTCATTGCGGCAGTGAGCACAAACGGACTAACATAGAAAAAGAAATTAAAATTACTATAAGCAAGATGAATGCAGCGAAAAAAATAAAATGGAAGCACAACAAATGAACATACCTTCCAACGCTATGCTCCTTCCCCATTGCAACCCCTGGCCAACCCGACAAGGTATCAGACAAAGAAGTTATATCAATGTTAGAATTGCTCTCTTCAGCTTGCAAATACAAAGAGGCTTTCTCTGTGGAAGTATCCATGCAAAATTCCTTCCATCTAGAAAATGAATAACTTTGTTATCTTCAAGTAGTGTAAGTCAACATCCAGATAAAACAATAATAAAGAACACAGAATGAGAAGCAACCTCAGTAAACATGTAAATGCAGCATCTGCCCCGAGACCAAAACTTTCAATACCCCTATCACTTGCTTTCAGAACCACCATGAGTATTTGTATTGCGCACCATCTTAAGTCTAGTCTAACACTATAAAGTGGGTCATCAGCTAAAAAGTTATCAGCTGTACTCTTCACAAGGTCTAAAAAGCAAGACCAGTCCCATTGCTCACAAAATACCCTGGGTTCCAATTCTAGAAACCGATATGATACTTGTATGGCATCAAGGAACAGATGTAGTCCCTGAAAGCAAACGATATTAGTCATATCACTGCAATTGCACTGTGTGCAAGATGCACCTAGAGAAAAAGGCCAGCTATGCCACAAACAAAAGAAATTGAAATCCATTAATGAAGGATTTCCATTTTTATGTCACGATTCTATAAAAATAGTAGCAATAATATCTTCTTAGTTGTTAACCTCACCATATGCAATGCTAATATAATGTCTACAACAGTGATGAAAGACCAAAACAAAATAGTAACGAGATATATGACAAGTGATTACCCTTGAGTTGAGATCAGGTCGATGAGATGATAGATACTAGGCAAGCTATGGATTGCTTAGGATGATACATGCACTAAAGAACTAAAGGCTCGGTGCATTGTGAAAAATATCGACGGGCAGTATTGGATAAGTCGCGAATTTATAATTTACCGCTTGAAAAACTGATACCTTGGTAGGAACCGACGATGGAACATCTTCACATAGAAATCTCTGGAATGGTGGTGGAGAAAACTTGAAGTAGTTTAATACATATCTGCAACAGATAACAGACTTTAGAAAATTATATGACATGTAGCATCTTATAATCACTTGCATGCCGTTAATGCATGAAGAATAATCATGTACCTGTGGAATATGAAATTTTATGATAGTATGAAGAACGAAGAACAGTCCATATAAAATTTATCTAACCACTAAACCAAATATGTGTTGTACTGTTGTGTATTTTCATCCAAGCACATGTGATTCTGATGAGCAATAGAAACAGGAAATCATTGCACACTATTTTTTATCCTAATTAATTTATCACTAGTCCTGATGATGGCATCACTTGTACTTCTGCGGCAATTGGGCAACAGTCCAAACAAAGTGTGGAGTAGCAAGAGAGATAACCAGGAACTTGGGAGGTAATTTGGGTTCTGTGTGTTGTAATTAACAATGTCCTATAATTAACAATCTGGAAATTTTATAACATATCAGATAAAATAAATTGTGCAAACCGATACAAAACCCAAATTAAGAGGTCCGCAAAATTGAAATGAATTTTGATACAGAACCTAGCTCAGATGTATTCAATATTGAAAACAATATGCCAGGATTCACACAATGTCAAAAGTCTGAACTACAGGAATCAGTTTAGATTGAGTATCTGCCTGGTCAATTAGGAAAATGGAAACAATTGTAGAAACATGCGATATTCGGTGTTTGCCTTTTTTTGGTGCCTAGCTGAAGGCCAAATTGAATTGAGTATAGCGAGTCAATTTTAGCACGTATAATAAACAACAAAATTTGCCAATTGTAGCACTCCAAATTCATAGCAGTGGCGTGGGGAATGGCAATCACTTTACCGGAGCAAGTAGGGGGCGAGGTCGAGGGCGCGGGCGAGCGCGAGGCACGCGAGCTCGTGCAGCCGCAAGCCCCTACCCCTGGAGAGGTAGAACTCAAGGACGCCGGTATCCCCCTCCCCGGCCTCCTCCTCCTGGCTGGCGGCGCTGTCGACGAGGAGCCTGGGCCCGGCGGTGCGGAGGAGCGCGGAGGCGCGTTCGAGGAGTACGGGCGCGAGCGGCAGGAAGCAGCCGATGATGGGGAGGGTGTAGCGTGGGTGGAGGAGCGGCTCAGCAAGCGCGGCGGCGACGTCGTCGGCTGAGGGCGCGTCGGACGCGGACGCGAGGGCGTGCAGGCGCGGGTCGGAGCGGAGCGCGGGGCAGCGGGCTAGGAGGCGAGAGAGGGCGGCGGAGGTGGAGAAGCTCCGGTCGAGCGACATGGCTGGCGGCAGCGCACCGGCAACCGCGGTTTGGGGAGGGAAATCGTCAAGCTTTCGGCAGCGTGTGTATATATGGCGGCGCTGGGTTTAGGGTTTTAGGCCGAGGTGCGGCGCTGACGCCGTGGCTGTCACGTCACGTTAGGGGTCGGGTTGGAGACCTGGTTCGTTCGTTTGCCTCACAATTGCGAGTAACTTTTTTTCTTGACAAAATAAAAATGTGAGTAATGTTACTCACAACTTTAGAATTTCATGACACTGATCGGGCAGATTAAACCATCTGCTTAAACGCAATGGATAATCACTATTACTAGGTTGTTACAAAGACTTAGGCAGCAATGTTTATCGCACTCACCGAACGAGGTTAGTGCCTAGTCATGATGGGAGTAACTTAGACTAGATTAGATCGACCGAACCGGTATGACTTTCGAAGGATTCAGCGGGCCATCAAAAAAGATGTATAGATCCGTCCCTCTCGACGACGAAGCTGTCGGTCCTCCCGCAGAACGTGGCCTCTCGCCGGCGGGAAGGTTTTGGTTCTTTCTTTTAGGTTGTTTCATTGTCTCTTTTGGGATGGTGTGTTGGCAGCGACATTCTAAAATCAAAATAAGGTCCTCTCCACCCTATCCTTTGCTCTGGTGGTGCGCGTAGCATCAGCACAGGGCGCGTGGAGTTGTGTGTCTAGCGTATTCTAGGATCATGTCCGTCTTCATGTTCGTCTATGTGTTTGCAGGTCTACCTCTTTCAATTTACCGTTATCATCATTGGCGATGGTTGATACTCTGATACGTTGGTCCTCTGGAGCCTCAGCACTACGACTTTTAAAAGGACATTTCTATCCATAATTAGTTTTGATGTTTGTTGTCAACACAATGAGCGGTCTAATTGTGTGCTAAAAGATTTACATGTACATCTATAATTGCACATGATGGTTGGACGTCCCCTAAAAAGGATAAAGCGTGAAGTCATGGTTTTCCTATATCTTTGTTGATGTAAATAAGAAAATCGTACTATAAATAGGGGGTCCGTTGTGGAGATGTGGGCTGAATCGATCTTGTCTATTTGCACAAACAATATATGCATCTCCACAGCCATCCTAAAACATTTGGTCATTCACAATATTGTTATGGGAATTCGTTTGCTTGAGCTGTCGGTAGTACCGGACCAAAGCCCGGAAGTATCGCCCCACTCTTTTCTGAGTACTGGGGTGCCCAGGCTTTGTTTCTGTACTACCAGATGTATCGGCTTTTGCTCCGGTAGTGCCGAGCCACCAGCTCGATACTTCCGAGCCAAGTGCCGGACCAACTACTGAGTGCTCCTATTGCGTACTGCCTCAGGTGGCATTTAGCCCAGAAGTTGCCCCGGTAGTGGCCCGATACTACCGACAAGACAGTAGTACCCGCCCTACCACGCGGTAGTACCGGGGCCATATTATCCACTCAGAGGTTTGACCAACGCTGACTAGCCGTTTTCCTGCCGGCCGGAAGTTCCGGGCTTTGGCCCGGTACTACCATGTCTGCGTAGAAAACTGGCCAACATGCACATTTCGTGGAGGACTATATAAACTAGACTTTTTCTCCAAAGCGGCTAAGCTTTCTAATACTCTCTCTCCTCCACTGATTCAAAGCTTCAAACTAATAGATCTCCCACTCCTTTGGTCCAAACACCTTCAAACTTTGACTAGTGAAGGAGGAGATCCAGATCTATCACTTCCACCAAAGCAATTTCGATTCCCCCCATTAATCTCTTGTGGATATCTTGTTACCTTTTGGGTTCATTGAAACCCTAGACAAAAGTTGTGGTCTTCGTGGCTTTGGAAGCCGCGGGGACCAGCCGGGAGCCTCCAATTGAGTCGTGGATGCGTGCGTCGGCCTTGTGATTCTTGTGGCTTTGCGAGCCGTGGGAATTTGGTGGGAGCCTCCAATTGAGCTGTGAGTGTGCCTCATCCTTGTAAAGTGATGTAGTGCAACCTAGGACCATCACCATGTCAAGCATTCCAACACTTCACAAGTCACCATGGACATCAAAGGTGAATTCATTCCTCTTCGAGAACTCACTTCCGACCCTTTTGAATGGTATACTACTTGACCATCGTTCCCTTTACACTTCTAGGTGTGTCACCACGGTTACGAGTCCACGGGAAGATGGCCAAGACGCAAGAGGAATGGAGTCCGACAAGACGGTGGCTTGGAAACGGAGAAGGAAGAAGAAACTGCATCAGGCGGTACTACCGGACTCGCCCCGGTACTACCGCCCGGACCAGCCGCCTGACGTGTCCCTGACGAAGGGGCAGCCCGCACCGGTACTACCGCGTCCTCCGCTCCGGTACTACCGCCACATGTCGGCGCGGTACTACCGCGCCCACTACCGCGTCCACTACCGCATCTCCCATGAGCTACTGGACTCGTGCCTGATCTATCCCGGTAGTACCGCCCCAGAGCCCGGTACTACTCCCTGGCCGGTACTACCGGACCCCAGACGGTACTACCGGCATGGGCGAGCCTGCGTGCTGAAAAGGCCCATGTGCCTTGTAATCTTATCCACCCACCTTCCCCTTTAGTCAACACTATATATAGGACCCCCTTTGCTCAGATCGAGGTTAGACTATGTTTTGAGATTAGAGTAGAGCTGTGCTCCCCACATGTTTCCATTTTTCTCCCATTGTGGCATGCAACATGTTGAACAATTTCTCTTTCACATGTGTTGCTTGCAATAATGATGAAATTCTTGATAATGAGATTGCCCCCATAGCTTTCTCAAATTTTGGAGATGTTTCATATTCTCTTATGGACCTTGTTCCATCCTTCACTTTGCATAGTGACTATCCACATATGTCTATTTTCCAATTGATTTTGATGTGGTTGGTGATGTGCAAATAAAGAGACACTTCATGATGGATGATGTGTTCATATACCGTGCACATAACTTCTTCATATGTTGTCTTGTGTGTGCCGGAAACCGCATGATCATGTCAACCTCAATTGAGCATGAGTTGACAATACGAGCTCTTGAGAGCATACATGTGAGTAGTGGATCGAATCCAACTCTCAAATCTTTCTCATGTTTTGCATCAAACAAGTTGAACAATTTCTCTTGCTTATGGTTTGTTTGCAATCATGATGGTGTTTTTGGTCTCCTTTATAACAAGCATGTTTCGTTGATCTTTCACATGGATGATTGTTTTGAGAAATTGCTTGCACATTGACCTTGCATATGCGTTGACTTTCACATATTTGTGTTGTGCTAATGGTGTAATGAACATGAATGGACATGTCATTGATGATATGCTCCTCTATCTTGCACACACATGGTTTGCTTGGTCTTTGATGTGTAGGTCGTACCTTTGGATGAGCCCCCATGAGTTGCTTCAACCACGCATTCCTATGAGGGAAGATCTTGCAAAAAGAACACATCGGCATCTTGCTAAGGTGACTTCCTTCTACATAAGCACTCATGCGATGACCTTCAAGAATTGGCTACTCTTTGAATGTTGTTTCGTTTTCCTTGTGAGAGGTTACTTGAAAGGCGAAGGAACATTGAAGACGTGCAACTTTATTTCCATCAAGCACGACTACATGGTGAACCCCACGACAAAGTCTACACATCTACCTCCTTGCCATGGTGATGACGAGCAAGAGTCGGGGACGACTCTTTTTGAAGGGGGGGAGATGATGTAGTGTGATGGGGGGATGCCCAACCGGGTAGGCCCAGGACCCCGAGTCGGCCTTCAAGGCCGGGTGGCCCAAAGCCCACCCGGTGTACATCTTCCAGGATACCGGGTCCCCGAGGATCCCGGTATGACGGCTCGGGGAGGCGGCAGCAGATATCTTCGAATCAGTCTGCGATTGTGTATCCCGAAGAGTGCGCTCCACGAAGCCGCACTTGTAGGCAGGATAGCTAGCGCCGCCAGCGGAACCCGTCATTCCCTGTAAACCCTAGCCGGCTCCCTATATAAAGCCGGCAAGGAGCAACCCTAGAGGCGACTCATCTCATTCCATAGCCTCCGGAGCACCCGCAAGCTCTGGTGCGCACACCATTGTACACCCCATTCAGATCCAAATACATACAAGCAGGAGTAGGTCTTTACCTCATACAGAGGGGCCGAACCTGGGTAAACTCTGCGTGTGCAACCTCTCTGTGAATCCTACGTCGCCTGGCTCACACCCGAGTTAAGCCACCCCGTATGGCATCTGCCGTGATTACCCCACGACAGTTGGCGCCCACCGTGGGGCCAGCGATCGCTGGAATTTACTTCATGGAGAGTCCTGAACCCGGCACTGGCGTCTACTTCAGCCCTCAAGCCATGTCGGGTCGCGGTGACATCGTCACCGGCAGCTACTTCGAGCACGGAGGGATCGGCTACGTCGCCGATCCACACACTTGGGGCAGGCCCAACTACGCCCCGATCACTCGCGCGATGGCTATCCCGTTCGGGACCGCCGTCACCGCCTACGTCGGCTTCTGCGGCTCGGATGAGGAAGGAGTCGCCAACAACTACGATGGTACTTCCTCCCCCGTCGACCCGCTTGACGAAGCCGCTGTCGACACCGCGGCTGCAAACCACTTTGCACCCGCCCCATCCGCCGAGACCGTCCAGATCTCGAACGACGACGACACCGGGTCGATCTTGCCCGTTCTCGACTACGAGTCGGAGGGCTCGACCGATCTGGCCTCGGACGGCACGGCAACACCCGCCCACATCTACATGACGGGCGAGGCGGCAAACTCTGCTGCCGCCAAACCTGCGGCAACAAACGCCGCCACAGCAGAGGCCAACGCGCAGAAGCAGCGCGACCAGGCACGGCGCGAGCAGGAGGCTCGCGAAAAGCAGCAACGCGACGAATCTCTCGCCGCCCTGCGAGGACAAGCAGGTCGGGCGGCTGACCCGCTCAGCACCCCGATCACGCCGGCGAACGTCGTCGACCAGGCGACACAGCTCGAGCAGCTGCGCCGGAAGATGGCCCTCCAGCAGGAGGAGATCCGCCAGAAGGAGCTGGAGGTCGATGCTCAGTCGACCGCTCTCTCCGCGGTCACTCGGCATCACAAAAACCGCAAGTCGCGGCTTAATCCTGATGCACCAACTCGCGCGCTCGACAACGCCTTCGCGCGCGAGACAGAGCTGGAAAGGCAGCGCGACGAGTGCCGCAGGGCCCAGCCCGGCGGCTCGAGTCAAGTTCCGCCTCAACCTCGCCCGACGATGCCGCCTCCGGCGCCGCGGCCTCCTCCGAACCCGGCTCGTCCTCAACCCCAGCCGCGGAACGACGACGACGCCGACCTCGCGATTTTCGGCACCCCAGTCGATTGCATGACTGCAGCCGCCTCTCTCTTCAAGAGGATCCGGGTCAAGGACAACCCCTATTGGAGCAAGGGGTGCAAGCTGGTGGACAAGGCGCTGGAGCTGCAGGAGAACATGTCGCAATCTGACGGCAAGCTCTACTCCAGATCGCCACCCAGCGAGAAAACGGCCTCGGCACCACACCGAAGCCAGGGAAACAAGGGTTCCCCCAGGCGTGACGCTGCCCCACAGCCGCCACGCAGTCGGCACGAGGAGCCGGCAGTGTCGAGCAACGCGAGGGCTGGAGGCAACCCGCCTCGGCTCGCCCGCAACGACGCCCGGCACACCATCAACAACAACCAGGCGCAGGCACGCTCCAATCACTCCGCTCCGGATCTGCGCCACCACCTCAACGACAAGCGCGCCGAGGCGACGCGCAACAACAACGACGACGACGACGTCGGCCCTAGATGCTTTGGACCCGCCATCAGAGGCGAGCGTTTCCCTAGCAGCTTCAAAGGACCGAGAGAGGCGCCCAAGTACAACGCTGCCATGAACCCGGAAACTTGGGTCCAGGACTACTTGGCCGCCATGAGCATCCAGAACGCGTCTTCGCTCTGTTGTGCGCGCTATTTTCCTCTCATGCTTGAGGGAACGGCTCGCACTTGGCTCAACAACCTCCCCAGGAACAGCGTCAACTCCTGGGGCGAGTTGAAGAGGCTCTTCATCACCAACTTCGAGGGGACCTGCAAGCGCCCGGCCACGGTCGAGGACCTCAAGCGCTGCGTCCAGAAGGAGGGCGAGTCCACTAGAAAGTGGTATCGCCGAGTCGCCGACCTCATCAACTCGGCAGAACACCTCAGCGTCGACACGGTGCACTCCCACCTCGAGGACAACACCACCTTCGAGTCGCTCAAGCAGAAGCTGCGGCGCTCGCACAAGGGTGACATGACGATGGGCCAGCTACTCGCCATCGTGCACAAGTACGCCGAGTCCGACGTCACCAAGGACGACTCCGAGGAGGACGACGACGAGAAGAAAGGCGGCAAAAACAAGAGCAAGGCCAAGCACTCCAGCGCTCATAAACGCAAGGGTGACGGCGGCTCCGAGCTTGTAGCCGCCACGGCTGCGGGGGGCCGCGGCTTCAAGAGCCAACGCGGCAACTTCCCGCGAAAGAAGCTCACCGCCACGGAGATCTGGCCATGCCGTGTAGGTATCATAGCCTACCCGGCAAGCCAGCCGGCCACACCACTGACGAGTGCAGCTGGACTGCAGAAATCGTCAAGGCCAAGACCGGTGCCAAGAAGCGGGCACCCGACGGAGACGACGACGGTGAGCAGCAGCAGGGCATGCCTCCCACTGCCGGCTTCATGGGCCACACCTTCGTCGGCCTCGATTCCAGGCGGGAGGAGAAGGTCATACGGCGCGCCGTCCACGCGACTCTGCCAGACGTGCCCCAGTGGCTCGACTGGTCAGAGCAGCCGATCACATGGAGCCGTCAAGACCACCCGCCCCGCGTCGATTACCCGGGCAAATTCGCTCTGGTGGTCGCGCCCCAGGTCAAGGGCTACATCTTGACCAAGACATTGATGGACGGAGGGTCGAGCATCAACATCCTCTACTACGAGACGTTCCAACGCATGAAATTGCGTGACGAACAGCTAGTACCCACCATCACCACCTTCCACGGCATCGTCCCGGGAAAGAAGGCCTACCCGCTAGGCAAAATCGCACTCGACGTCGTCTTCGGCACCGCCAAGAACTTCCGGCTCGAGAAGATCTGGTTCGAGGTGGTGAACTTCCGTAGTTCCTACCATGCGATCCTCGGGCGACCCGCCTTTGCCAAATTCATGGCAAGGCCCTGCTACGCCTACCTGAAGATGAAACTGCCGGGTCCGAACGGCATCATCACTGTACACGGCGACGTCGACCGCGCCATCGAGTGCGAAAAGGGCAACGCCGTCTTTGCCGAGTCCGTCATCGCCACGGAGCAGCTGGAGCAACTCAAGCTGCAAGTCGACCCCAACGACATGACCATCGTCAAGAAGCCGACTCTGGACTCACGCGACAAGTTCCAGTCGGCACAGGAGACCAAGCGCATCCCGCTGGTCGAGGGCGACTCCTCCAAGACGGCGGTGATCGGCTCGCACATGGACGTCGCATAGGAAAGCGCGCTCTGCGACTTCCTCCGTGAGAATCGGGACATCTTCGCATGGAAACCATCTGACATGCCAGGCGTCCCGAGGGAGCTCGCAGAGCACAAGCTCAACGTTGACCCCAAGCTGAAGCCAGTGAAGCAGTTCCTGCGTCGCTTCACTGGTGAGAGACAGAAGGCTATTGGCGAAGAAATAGCCCGGCTCCTAGCTGCCGGGTTCATCGCCGAAGTCATACACCCGGAATGGCTTGCCAACCCGGTGCTCGTTCTGAAGAAGAACGGAACATGGCGGATGTGCATCGACTACACGGCTTGAACAAAGCCTGTCCCAAGGATCCATTCGCATTGCCACGCATCGATCAGCTGATCGACTCGACGGCAGGGTGCGAGGCGCTATGCTTCCTCGACGCCTACTCCGGGTACCACCAGATCAAGATGGCGCCCGAAGATCAGGAGAAGACGTCTTTCATCACGCCCTATGGCGCGTTTTGTTACGTCTCCATGCCCTTCGGCTTGAAAAATGCCGGAGCGACTTACCAGCGGTGCATACAGAACTGTTTGCACGAGCAGATCGGCCGCAACGTCCACGCATATGTGGACGACATCGTCGTCAAGTCCAAGCTGAAGACAGACCTGATTGCCGACCTCACGGAGACATTCACCAACCTCCGCAAGTACAGGATAAAGCTCAACCCGGAAAAATGCGTCTTCGGCGTACCCGCGGGCAAGCTCCTGGGCTTCATCGTCTCCGAGCGAGGCATTGAGGCCAACCCAGAGAAGATCAAGGCGATCGAAGCTCTGAAGAAGCCGGAAAACCTCCGGGACGTGCAGCGGCTCACAGGCTGTGTCGCTGCCCTCAGCCGTTTCATCTCACGACTCGGCGAGAAGGCCATGCCCTTGTACCGGCTCCTCAAGAAGTCGGACACGTTCACCTGGAACGACGAGGCAGACGCCGCCTTGACGGCACTCAAGAAGACGTTGGCCGAGGCGCCGATCCTCGCATCTCCACTAAAAAGGAGCCGATGCTCCTCTACATCGCTGCGACCAACCGAGTCGTCAGCGCGGTGGTCGTCGTCGAGCGCAAGGAGGAAGGCCACGAGCAACTGGTCCAGCGGCCAGTTTACTACGTCAGCGAAGTCCTGACGGATTCGAAGCAACGTTACCCGCACTACCAAAAACTTGTATACGGTGTTTTCTTTGCTTCAAGAAAATTGCGACATTACTTCATGGGCCACCCGATGACGGTGGTCAGCTCATCTCCCTTAGCTGAAATAATCCGCAATAGAGAGGCAACTGGGCGCGTCGCCAAATGGGCCTCGAGCTGCAGCCTTTCGGCCTCAGCTACGCAGCCCGCACTGCGATCAAGTCGCAGTCACTATCCGACTTCCTCGTCGACTGGATGGAGACACAGTTGCCGGCTCCAACCTATGAAGCCGGCAGATGGACCTTGTTCTTTGACGGGTCAAAGATGTATGAGGGCTCGGGGGCTGGAGTCGTCCTCACTTCTCCCCAAGGCGACAAGATGCGATATGTGCTGCAGATACACTTCACGTGCACTAACAACGTCGCCGAGTACGAAGCCCTCCTACATGGCCTACGCGTGGCCAAGGAGATGGGAGTTAGCCGTATCAAATGTTACGGCGATTCCGACCTCGTCGTTCAGCAAACGATGGGGACCTGGGATGCAAATGATCCCAACATGGCGGCTTACCGCCGGCTCGTCGATCAAGTCGGCGGCCACTTCGCCGGCATGGAGCTGGAGCACGTCGACCGAAGGAAGAACGAGGCGGCTGACGCACTCTCTCGCTTCGGGTCTAAGCGGGACCGAGTCCCACCCGGCGTCTTCCTCGACCACCTGCACAACCCGTCGGTACGCCCGCCGGCCGAAGTCGACATCGCCAACCCGCCATCATCAGATGCAATTCTGGTGGCGGTAACCCAAGAAACAAACGACTGGAGGGAACCCTACATCGAGTTCCTCACCACCAAAAAGCTGCCAGCCGACGAGGTCCTAGCACGGCGAGTCGTGCGCCGGGCCTCAGCTTACGCCATCATCAACAGCGAGCTCTACAAACGCAGCACATCGGGAGTTTTCCTCCGCTGCGTCGAGCCGGAAGAGGGAAGGCGCATCCTTCATGAGATCCACTCGGGAGATTGCGGCCACCACGTCGGCGCTCGCAACCTGGTCGCCAAGGCGTTCAGGCACGGTTTTTTCTGGCTCTCTGCTCATCAGGATGCAGTCGACATCGTCCGTCGGTGCATCGGGTGCCAGAAGTACGCCCGGCAGGATCACCTACCCGCCGCGGCTCTGAAGACCATCCCTCTGACATGGCCATTCGCAGTCTGGGGAATAGACATGGTGGGCAAGTTCAAGACAGCTCGCGGTGGCATGACACATTTGCTCGTCGCAGTCGACAAGTTCACCAAATGGGTCGAAGTTGAACCTATCAAGAAACTCGACGGCAAGACCGCAACCAAGTTCCTCCAGAAGCTCATCTTCCGATTCGGCTACCCGCACAGCATCATCACTGACAACGGTACAAATTTTGCCGAAGGAGAGATGAAGGCCTTCTGCAAACAAAAAGGCATCCGTCTCGACTTGGCGTCCGTCGCCCACCCGCAATCAAACGGGCAGGCGGAAAGAATGAACCAGACAGTGCTAGCCGGGATCAAGCCGCGACTTCAAGTTCCACTGGAGCGAACACCGGGTTGCTGGCTGGACGAGCTACCAGCCGTACTCTGGGGCATCAGAACGACTCCAAACCGTTCCACCGGCTACACGCCATTCTTCATGGTGTACGGGGCGGAAGCCGTCATGCCGACCGACCTCGAGCACGACTCGCCTCGGGTCGCCCTCTACAACGAGGAAGAAAATGAAGAAGCCCGCCTGGTCGGCGTCGACCTCCTGGAAGAAGCTCGCGAACTCGCACTCTCCAGGACGGCGATATATCAGCAAAGCCTGCGCCGCTACCACAGCCGCCGGGTTAGAAGTCGCTCTTTCCAGGAAGGCGACTTGGTTCTTCGGCTCATCCAAAAGTCGAAAGGGATGCACAAGCTCTCGGCACCATGGGAAGGACCGTTCGTCGTTAGCAAAGCGATGGGCAACGGCTCCTACCACCTCGTCGACTTGCGTGAGCCGAACAAAAGCTCCAAGTCGGAAGAGGAGACCAAGCGTCCATGGAACATCAGCCTGCTTCGCCCCTATTATACATAGTATCCATTGTAATACTGTGTAATCAATCAAGGAAATAAAGTCGATACACACCCGGCACGCTCGGGGGCTATCGTTTCGATTCAATTATGCTTTCGAGTCTTTATTCTTCCTACTCACACGTTATATGATTGATGGGTTGTCAAAGAGAGCCGGATGCCACGATGCGCGGCTCACCACTGGACCCCCTGCTCACGAAGCAAAATCACAAAAATTGTTGTTTTCTCCCAAGTCGTCAGCTACCCGCACAAAGTGAAGAAGTAGTGCAGCCGGTTCAAACCTAACTTGACAATGAAGCCGCACTCGGACTTTGTCACCATGGGTACCGCGCGCGTCACGAAAAAATCACGCGAAGCACACTTGGCGAGGTCGCACGATCGACTAGCTTACAAAACAAGCGAAAAACAAACAAAGTGACGGAAAGCGCACAAAAAACAAGCATGGGAGTGCCAAAACAAACATTAATAAGCCGCAGAGGCGCACGCTGAAACGCGACCCGGCACATATCATACTTGTTTCATTACATAATATTTTTCGCCCGCAGGCGACAAACCCTAACTACTTCAAAATAACCCCTCTTTTGAAAGCAGGGGAGCAAACTTCAAGACGGAGGAGCCGCCCGAGCAGAAGACGTCGACGCCTCGTTCGTCGCAGCCGGCGGTGGCAGAGCTGAAGCCCTTTCGAAAAGGTACTCCGACGCCGGCTCCCTGTCCGCCACCTCGCCAAGGTCGTTGCCCTCAGGCACCACGTCGAAGACGAAGTCGTCGTGGTCGACCATCTTGGCAGCCCGGCAGGCGTAAGGGGCGCAGTACTGGAGCACCGGCTGCAGATCGATCTCCCGGCCGCTGCTATCGGTGGGGATGCTGGCCGTGATCTTGTCCACGTTCGTCTGCCTATACCGGCCTCGCACAAGCCCGAGGGCAATGCACGCGCCGGCTCGGGCCGACGACTCCCGCACCCAGGTGATCACCTGGGGCATCAGCTCCAGAACCCGCAACACCTTGCAGACGGGTGCGGGGACGCCTTCCTTGGGCGACAGCATCTGGACGACCTTGCTGGCCCGGCCGTGAACGTCACGGGCGAAGACTCCGAGCCGGTGGACATGCTCCGAAGCCGTCAGGCCAGCCGTCTCCTCGCCTGCTCAACAAAACAAAAATCAACAACAAGGCCACAAGTCAAGTAGGCACAAACTGCAAAGGGTCGCATGAAATCTTTACCCCAGATGCCAACGGCGAGGGTGGCAAGCCGCTCGGTCAGCTCCTTCATCTCGCGCTCAGCCTCGCCGGATTTGCGCTCGAGCTTCTCGAGGTCCTCGCCGTACCCCTTGGTCGCCTGGGTGAGGGCGGCGTCCGCCTCCTCCTTCTGCTTGCTGAGCCGCTCGCAGGATTCCTGCACCGCGGCAAACGCCTGCGTGTGCCGGCTCTCCTGCGCGGCCAGCAGTTGCTGGTGCTCAGCGACGGAGATGAAGCCGTCGCGCGCCTTCTTCAGCTCCTCCTGCAGGCGGCGGGTCTCCTGCTGTTCGGCTTCGAGGAGCCAGGACAGCTCCTGCAGTTCACAAGACAATAAACAATCAAGAAGAGGCATGGGGGCTACGCCACGGGTTACCTCTACACCAACATTTGCTAACCCGGGGGCTAGCCCCAACAAAAAAAAATAATACGCCGGGTCAGGAACCCGGGGGCTACGTTCCGAGTGGCATACACACCCGCCACCGGCCTGCCTCTACATCGACATTGGCAAACCAAGGACTACACTATTCGCCAAACTTTGCATCCAGAAAACTATGAAGACCCAAGCCGCTTTCTACGAACGCGACTCGGGCCTTGGGGGCTACATATACGCTACGGACGCAACAGGTGCAAGAAGGATTCTACGTACCTGGTGCGCATCCATCGCTGTCTGGATGGCGGCTCGGAAGTCAGGCCGGGGCGCAGATGCACCCGGGACGGAGCTCGGGGGCTGGGCAGTCAGCCCACCCGACGAGGAAGCCGTCGCGGTGGCGCGGGTCGTCGTCACCACCAGCGCCGTCTCCGGCTGAGGCGTGGCATCCACTGTGCCAGCCGGCACGGTGTCATCAATAGTGGCCCCCTCGGGTCGAGGGGGCACAATAACTTCGTCGCCTCCGCCGGTGGAAGGCGGAGGACTCGGCGCTCTCGTGGTCGGCTCCGTGACGTGCGCGGCAGGCTCCGCCCGCTGGGAGTCGCTCTCCAGCGCGTCCTCCATGTCACTGAGGGACGCGTCCTCAGCCCTGCGACACTCGCACGGGTCAAACTCAAGATAGCGTTTCCAGTGGAACTTTGGATGAGGATCAGCAGCAGACCTGTCACCCGCAGGTGGAAGAGTTGAGGTCCGAACTCCTCGGAAGCGAGGCGCAGGCGGCGAGTCGGCGCGAGCCCTCGCAGGGATGTCCCGCAAGGCCTTCTGCCTCCGCTCGGCAACGACGGTGCGCTGCACGGCAGCCCCAGCCGATCGCTCCGGTGGCGGCGGCGTCGGGTTCGCCGACTTGGAGCGCTTGGAGTTGGGCCCGGCGTCCTCAGCCGCAGGCCTACGCCTCCGCCGGATGCGGAGCGGCTGATCATCTTCATCATCTTCTTCAGCAGGCGCCGGGTTCTTGGACCCGGCGCGTTCTTCTCTTCCTTCTTCTCCTTCCTCCTCATCCTCAGACAGGATGGGGATCGGTTGGCGGGAGGAGAAGGCGGCTTCGTTGCCCATGGTGGCGCTGTCGGCTTCGTCGTCAGAGTCGCGCTCGACGACGTCGTTGGGGCCGGCAAGCACCGTGGGAGCGTCTCCGCGGTCGGAGGCAACCCAACAAGCGACGAAACTCCTGAATTCGACAAAGCAGGAAGGATCGGTATAAAAAGACCAAGAAAAGGAAAGTGTTTCGAATCGTCAAGCAAAGGGACTCACCTCAGGAGCCGGATGCTTGGCGGAGTAGGCCTCCAGGCCGCCCACGATCCACTCGGGGCCGGGTGGACCGTGACACGCTTCATCCGCAGCGTGAATTGCTCTACCGACTCGAACAATGTCGGGTCATGGCGCTGCGGGTCCTTCGTCCCCTTGTACTCGCAGATCAGCGAGGGCCGGTGCTGCAGAGGTGCGATCTTCCTCTTCACCCAAGTGGCGATGAGGTTCAGACCCGTCAGCCCTCCGTTCTTCAGCTCCTGAAGCCGCGCCATCAGCCGGCGCACCATGGGCAAGTCGGCGTCGCGCGGCAGCTCCTGAAGATTGCGAGGCCGGCTCGGCGATGGCGAGAAGCAGGGGATCCCGATCTCGCCGTCAGGCGCCGGCTCCCGCATGTAGAAGCCCGACTTCCTCCAATACACTTTGGAGGGGAGGCCGAGATCCAGGTAGTCGACGTCGCCGCGGACCTGGAAGTTGAGGCCGCCGCAGGGCGCCATGTCGCCGCCCTTCCCCAGCTTGCCGTGGAAGATCCACAGCAGCGGGAACCCGAAGTAGCCCTCGCACAGGGTGACGAAGCAGGCGAGATGGAGGATCGAGTTGGGCGTCAGGTCATGCACCTGAAGCCCGTAGAAGTCCAAGAATCGCCGGAAGAACTCCGACGTGGGGAAGCCCAGCCCGCGCTCGAGGAACGCGAGGAAGGCGACGAACTCGCCCGGCGATGGCCGCGGGCGAGGATCCGCGGAGGCGATGCGCCACCGACGCTCCGACGCCGGCGGCAACAAGCCCTCGTTGGCGGCTTGCTCCAGCGCCTGCGCCGTCACCGACGACCTCTCCCACTTGTTCTTGGGCGCCACCATCTTGGCCGGAAGAGAGGCGGAGGAGCAAGAGTGTCCAATGGCGATGCGGCGAAGAACTCAGGCGCGAGCTGCTTGAGAGAGACGGCGAGCGCAAGGAAGGGAGAATGAACTCACCAGCCGCACTCCCCTGCCGTTTTAATAGGCACGGTGAGTGGAGCCGTTACCGCAGTAAATGGCGCCGCCCACGTCGCCCACGTCGCCCACTATCGCCACGTCGCACGACGCCTCGATTCCCGCGCGACGCCTCGGTTTCCACGGGAGCGTGCCGAAAAATGCGGCTCAGATTCGGCCACGTCGCTCTGTCACGACGTTTGGACCGATGGATCGGGCGCGTGCGGGTCAAGGAGCGTCATCATTGCCACTGCTCCATCCCGAGGTGGAGGCAGTCGATGCGCCGTCAAGTCCCATCAATCGACTCGGCGCCAGACAGACAAACACTACAGGACAAACGGTCAAAGATGCCGTGACGTCAGACGGAGAAGGCGAGACAACCCGCACCGAGGCGAGTCGGGATGGCAAACGTCCCGACGGGCACAAGCCGGCATCAAACAAAAACTTGAGTTAGACCGGACGTTAAAAGCCAAAATCCACCACTCCGAGCCGTTGTTTTCTTTTCTCTGTTTCAGGAGTTCGTTCAACGACACGACCCGGCAGTTCGCAAGACGAAGACCAAGCCGGAGACGAGTCCCTGACGAACTCGGGGGCTAATGATGGGGGGATGCCCAACCGGGTAGGCCCAGGACCCCGAGTCGGCCTTCAAGGCCGGGTGGCCCAAAGCCCACCCGGTGTACATCTTCCAGGATACCGGGTCCCCGAGGATCCCGGTATGACGGCTCGGGGAGGCGGCAGCAGATATCTTCGAATCAGTCTGCGATTATGTATCCCGAAGAGTGCGCTCCACGAAGCCGCACTTGTAGGCAGGATAGCTAGCGCCGCCAGCGGAACCCGTCATTCCCTGTAAACCCTAGCCGGCTCCCTATATAAAGCCGGCAAGGAGCAACCCTAGAGGCGACTCATCTCATTCCATAGCCTCCGGAGCACCCGCAAGCTCTGGTGCGCACACCATTGTACACCCCATTCAGATCCAAATACATACAAGCAGGAGTAGGTCTTTACCTCATACAGAGGGGCCGAACCTGGGTAAACTCTGCGTGTGCAACCTCTCTGTGAATCCTACGTCGCCTGGCTCACACCCGAGTTAAGCCACCCCGTATGGCATCTGCCGTGATTACCCACGACATAGCGCAACCTAGGACCATCACCATGTCTAGCATTCCAACACTTCACAAGTCACCATGGACATCAAAGGTGAATTCATTCCTCTTCGAGAACTCACTTCCGACCCTTTTGAATGGTATACTACTTGACCATCGTTCCCTTTACACTTCTAGGTGTGTCACCATGGTTACGAGGCCACGAGAAGATGGCCAAGACGCAAGAGGAATGGAGTCCGACAAGACGGTGGCTTGGAAACGGAGAAGGAAGAAGAAACTGCATCAGGCGGTACTACCGGACTCGCCCCGGTACTACCGCCCGGACCAGCCGCCTGACGTGTCCCTGACGAAGGGGCAGCCCGCACCGGTACTACCGCGTCCTCCGCTCCGGTACTACCGCCACATGCCGGCGCAGTACTACCGCGCCCACTACCGCGTCCACTACCGCATCCCCCAGGAGCTACTGGACTCGTGCCTGATCTATCCCGGTAGTACCGCCCCAGAGCCCGGTACTACTCCCTGGCCGGTACAACCGGACCCCAGACGGTACTACCGGCGTGGGCGAGCCTGCGTGCTGAAAAGGCCCTTGTGCCTTGTAATCTTATCCACCCACCTTCCCTTTTAGTCAACACTATATATAGGACCCCCTTTGCTCAGATCGAGGTTAGACTATGTTTTGAGATTAGAGTAGAGCTGTGCTCCCCACCTCAAGACGGTCTCCTTCCTCCCCTTGCGGGGATGGTTCCTCCCCTTGTGGAGAAGATCCCTCTAGTGGATTCAAGACCTCTACTTGTAGTTTGACTACTTGCCAATCTTTCATCTTCGGGTGACTTTATTGGAGCGGTTCGGTTGACCGTTGGAGAAACAACCATTCAAGATCCCTTCTTGTATCTACTTGCCGATCTCCCACCTTCGTGTGGATTCTATTGGGCCGGTTGGACCGACCGGTAAGGGAAACGGTTCTTGTATCGTGTTTGTGTTCTTGTATTTCTTGGTGTTCTTGGTGTTCCTCGTGTTCTTGCGTGCGTTCGTCCACATCCTCCGTCAATCCGTGAAGATCGGGTCACCCTTGAAGTCCCTTACTTCACCATAAAGGTTTGGTTGCCGACCTCCACATGCATCATATAGTGACCTCAGCATCTCGTGCCCCTCTCGTAGAGATATTTGATGATGAGGAAAATGAAGATAAAGAGAAGGCTAAAAAGCCTCTTGGTGCTGTACCTCCACCCATAACATATCTCACTCAAGTTCAGCCCACCTATCCTCATATAAACAACCAAAGTGCACGCCTCCTAAGCTATGGAGTCTTATTTTCGAAACTTGATAACAATCAAAGATGCATGGGACTATCTTGAAGATCCATATGAGGGGAATGAGGGCATTCAACAGTCCAAGAAAGCAATTCTCCAACATGAAGTGGACAACATAAATGTTTGTTGCCGACCTCCACAGGCATCATTAGTGACTCATGCCACTCCACATTGGGTGGAAGCACGAAGGAGATTACGGTGTGCCATTGACAGCTATTCGGGGATCACCTAGTGACTCCGCACCGCTCCAATGGAGACTAGCTTCCTTGTGAAGTGAACTTCGGAATAAAATCTCCGTGTGATTGTGTGGTTATCTTTTAACCGTCATTTACTTGTTATTGCTAGCTTATTTTGTTAAGTTTATCTTGCTACCTTGTATCTTGCTCATCATATTGGATTGTTCACCTAGTTTCATATCTTGAAAACTTATATTTGAGCAAATCCTAAATTTGTTAAAAGAAACTATTTTTTTTAGTTGCCTATCCCCCTCTAGTCGACCTACTCGATCCTTTCGATTGGTGTCAGTGCAAGGTCTGTTTATTAAAGGATTTACTGCCTATAGAGGAGGATAACTAATGGGGATAACTCTAAAATGAAATAACGGAGGAAGGTACCACTAAAATTATTGAAACTCTCAAAGGACAAGGATGTCGCCTAGAGGGGGGGGGGGTGAATAAGCGATTAAAACTTTTTCGGTTTAGGCTTGATAATTGCGGAATAAAACTAGGTGTTTAAATTAATAAGCCAACAACCTAAATATACTAGGCTCACCTATGTGCACCAACAACTTATGCTAAGCAAGACAAGCAACAAAGTGATAGCAATATAGAATACTTCAAGCACGAAGGCTATCACAATGTAAAATGCATAAGTAAAGAGCTCGAGTATAGAAATAACCGAGGCACACGGAGACGATGATGTATTCCCGAGTTCCTCCTTTTTAGGGGAGTATGTCTCGTTGGAGAGGTGTGAGGCACCACAAAGGTCGATCTCAACGCCACAAAGGCTCACCCTATTCTCCGATGAACCGCACCACAAAGTATCGGTTCACCTTCCACTATCGGAATCCTTCAAGGCGGAATATTCCGGAGCCCTTACAACAACAATCCAAGGCACAACCCACAACTGGATTGGGGGCTCCCGAACGGTTACAAGCGACCACAAGGTCTCAACCACCACAAAGGCGTCTAGGGTCCAATGACCCAAGAGTAACAAGCTCACAAACTTTCAACTTCCACGAGTCCTCGTGGAGAGCACAAACCGATGCACAAAGCAATGGCAAGAGCACAAGTGCTCAAATCCTACACTCTCAAATCCCACCAAAAGCAACTAATGCTTATGCGGGGAGAAAGAGGAAGAACAAAGTAGGAGAAACACCAAGAACTCCAAGATCAAGATCTACTAGGTTCCCCTCACTTAGAGAGAGATGGATTGGTGGAATTGTAGATCTAGATCTCCTCTCACTTTTCCCTGAAAGATATGCAAGAATCATGGGAGGGATTGAGAGGTAGGCAAGCTTTTCCAAAGGTCAACAATGGAGGAGAAGGAGGGGAAAAACAAGATCTAGTGGTTAGTGAACCGTTGTGATGTAGCCCAACCTATGGCTCCTACAACAAGTGGACCAATGACAAGAGCAAGAGTCAAGGCACTACATGATAAGGTGAACTCACTCCTATCTATGTGTGATTTCGACACTCCTTTGGATGACATGCTACTTCATTCCACCACTTTGTGTATCCTCAGGTATGACCCTCATGAAGATCACCAAGGACGTGTCGAGGTTTGGACGAGAAGACGGACGAGAAGATGGACAAGAGAGAGAAGAAGAGAAGAAACTGCAAGAAGCGGTACTACCGCCGGATTCCCAGCGGTACTACCGCCCCGCCACCGAAGCTCCCGCATCGCCGGAACTACCGCCGCCACCTCTGCCTAAGAAGGACTCCGGCACCATCAGTGGCACTACCGCCTAACCGCCGCGTACTACCGCCGTGGTGGAGACCAGAACCGCACCGGCGGAAC